>JAJOZX010007468.1:7500-211193 GCA_023014485.1 Bathynomus jamesi | reverse complement strand
TTACAAAAGATTATTAAACATTGCAAAATCCCACTCTAATAATGATATTACCAAAAGAATTTGTATAATTGGGTATTACAAAAGAATTTATATAATTGTAGTTTTACACTTAACTCTTCTATGTGATTTATAATAATTGAAAAGAACATTTAGAGTTTAGGAATCTCTGTTTAAGATTATAGATGTGACAGCACTGTTTTTGTTAGGGTTAAGAAAGGCTGCAGAGAATCCGCGGGGCATCGAGGCACTCTATACAAACATTAAAAATTTAATGGATTCGTGTTTTAATTTATATGAACAGAATAATATCTTTTAAAGGATTAATATTTTAATTTATACAAACAGAATATCTTTAAATTTTAATATAAATTTATTTTCTTGTGAAACACTTTTTCACATGGCTCCCCTCCCAGAGTTGGTACTCGGGTTTAGTTTGAAAAATCCTCTCAAACAAAAGTAGTAGGATGTAGGGTTTTATAAAGACAAAGATATTATTGAAGAAGTAGTTGGGTATAATTTTACATAAAGACAAAAGAAATGGTTAAACAAAATACATCTACTTAGTACTTAATCCACTCTACTTATCAGTTAAATTTTACATTAAAATTGATACTTATGCACTAATGAACACTTATAATTAACGGTCACTTGTGTGTCCTTGAGCACTTGGAGTCTGATTTCTTTAGGTCCACTTTTTACACTGGTTTAAGTTCACCATGTGCATACACTTTTAAATCATACACGATTTTTATCAAACTTTAAGAGAACAAAAATTTAGAGAAATGAATTTCAATGTACTATTGGAAAAAGTACTTAAGTGAAATTGATACAAATTCTGCAAGGTTTAGAATGGATATTGTCATTTTGAGAACTTTTAGAACTTTGAAATTGACTAAACTGTATAGCTTGGAAGGTATAAAATTTCAAAGGTTACGTGTGGACATTGCTCAAGTTTCTGGATGTATGCGTTGGTGGCTAATTGCCTCTGACATCAGTCATTCCACATCTCGAGTGTATTTCAGTAATTTAGTACGTAGGTCATGAATGCATGGGTATTGCCTGAATGGGTATATGAAGTACATGTGGTGGTAGCACTTGAACTGGAAATATGGTATGGTTAAAAAATAGTAAATGGGATAAACCGACGTTAGGATTACTGTTCTTCGTTTCGTGTATTTGGTCTTTTTTGAAGTGAAATCAAAGTGGCAGATGGCTCCAATTTCAATTTCCAAACCTTCTGATTAGAAAGAACAGAACAGAATTAATGTTGTCCTGTAGAGCGATGCAGAGATGCATCACTCCCTTTGGTAGGAAGAAAAAGAGTGGCAATTTTCTTTTCCCAAATTTGTCGAGGTCATAAGCCAAGCTTGCATTATGTCTGTGGGACTTTGGTGAGTTCTCTGTGACCTCATATAATTTACAGAAGAAGGGGGATCCCTCGAAAAATCTGCGCAAGTTGCGTGATTAGGGACTTCATCTGGGACAATCTCATCACAGACCACTTCCCCGGACTCCCCCCCCCCCCCCCCCCCCCCCCCTCCATACTCAATTTCCCTTTTCAACCACAAGAGAGAATAATAATACAAAAAAAGTTTAAAAAGAATTTTCTTTTCAAACCAATGCGTTAAACTGAGATACACTCTTTTTTTCACGTACTTAATTTATTTCCTTTTATTAATACTAATGTTAATCTTATTTGCCAAAAACACTTTTACTCCAGTTACCAAGATTTCTGTATTTCCTTTTATTCCGTCTTGAAAGAGCGTTGGTTTTCGTTTTCTTTCCTCTCTACTCCAATTCTGTAGGATGGAGTCGAAAATGCGTTCTTCTCCCTCTTCGTTGTGGGGATAGAGTCAAATGCGTTCAACTCTCCGCGATCCACAAATGTGAAGCCATTTCTGAATGAGATGCACTTACAGAATCGAATATGTTTGACTTCTGTAATTTCTTATTCCTATTTTGAAGACGTTTCGAAGTTTCTTTCAGTGACCCAACCAATTCCAATGCAGTCTGTCCATTTTTTGTTGATGATCAAAGTCTTTCAAAATCTCAAAATTTTGATAATTTCGGAGTGCAAAATTGAATGCATTTGATTCTCCGTAACTTCTCCAATGATCCGTTGTGGAGATTTATATCAATGCTGCGAGTTGCATGTGACATTTTCCCAAGAAATTAAATTCGTAAAATTCCTCTCCGCGTGCCCAATAATAATTGTCATCATGGTCCTCTTCTAAACAAGTGAGTGATTCCCAGCTGACTAAGATTTTTTTTTTCAAATCTTGCTCCTTGGCGACAGTGTCGCAAAATGGCGGATGAATGACTACTACTAATCCTGGTATAGGTAGCCAATGTCGGGAGGGGGGGCCATAGTGTTTCTCCTTATGTCAACAAGGAGAGTTTAACCCATTTAATTTATCTGAGATCCTGGCATCGGTCGACAATATCAGATATGACGATATCCTTTAAGGTATTCTCAGTATGTCGCTTCCTCACACCAACAAGGAAGTTTATACCGCTGATGTCCACAGTTCTTCTTCTCGTACTTACTTAATTTGACTGTGAGTTACGATAAAAGAACAATTTATACCCTTGCTTTAGTGGTGTCCTCTCTTCTCAGTCCATTCAGAAACAGGAATGTTTTTCTTGGAAGGATATAAATTATGCGTTTTCCTTTGTTAGCCTTTATTTCCAAGGTTTGGAAGCACTTTTAAAATATTAGATTTCTTTTACACTGGTTTAGAGAGTTATTAACAAACAAATGCTTACATTAAGAAGCTAAGAGCCCAGCTGACCCAGCCAGCCCCAGGCTGAAACACTCACTGCCTCCCTGCTCAAAAGCTGAGGTGGGACTCCCTCAAGGCATTTCCTTTTGTCCTGCAGAAACCCCCATGGTGCCACGTGTTACAAAAGATTATTAAACTTTGCAAAATCTCACTCTAATAATGATATTAACAAAAGAATTTGTATAATTGGATATTAGCAAAAAATGTATATAATTGTAGTTTTACACTTAACTCTTTTATGTGATTTATAATAATCAAAAAGAATATTTAGAATTTAGGAATCTCTGTTTAAGATTATAGATGTGACAACACTGTTTTCGTTAGGGATAAGAAAGGCTGCAGAGAATCCGCGGGGCATCGAGGCACTCTATACAAACATTAAAAATTTAATGGATTCATGTTTTAATTTATATGAATAGAATAATATCTTTTAAAGGATTAATATTTTAATTTATACAATATCTTTAAATTTTAACATAAATTTATTTTCTTGTGGAAACACTTTTCCACATATATTATAAACTAGGGATGTGCTGATAGTATTGGTATCGACAGTATCAGCCTTTTTTTTTTGGAGTATTGGTATCGGCACGGTGAAAATATGGCCGATACTCTGATACTTTTCTACTTTATTTATTGTGTGATTCAAGACAGTTATGTTTAATGACAGTAATTGATTAATAGAGATGATATGATATTATCATATTAATATTATTAATTATTATAGTGCTCCTACATTAACAGCACTCTTACCCTAACACCGGCTTTCCCAATCCATACCATAATCCTGCAGATATCGCTCTTATTTCACCTTCAACTGAAAAAGAGATGAGAGTTCTATGTAGCACGCAAATTTGGACCTTATACCATAATAAATAAGGTTCATTTTAGCTTGCCAAACTTGGTCTCAAGTGCCTCTGTAACTTGCTTGAAGCAAAGTTCTGACAGCCATTTCATAGACCGTTATTGAAATTTTGGCCAATTTACGTTTCAAATCAGTATAGTATAATATAGTATTATTATATATAAAACAGCTTCTTATGAGATAAATATGGTAAATAATGATAAATATAGTCGGCTAAAAATGCCGCGCCATGAATTCCCAACAATTATAAATTAGCAAATTAAAACGAGAAGTGTTTCACCAATGGTGTCCATGTCACCTATCAGGCTATCTCAAATCTAAAAATTGCAATGTTCGCATGTGTAGTATTTATAATTTCCTATAATAATATGGGCATATTAAAATATTGGTTTTATAACTTTTATTACTTTGTGTGCTTACATATGCTTTCATAGAACAATGATACAATACACTACACTGCTAAATTGACCAATGCCCACTAGTGGGGTTTGGGGGAGGGGGAGGAGTGTTAGGCGATGGGAAAGTGGAGCTGTTTCACGCTGCGTGTTAGTTTGACTGCACCAGCCACAGAGTGCGGTTGTGTTATTTGTCGCTGTCATACGTCATCTTATGCGCAGTAACAAATGTGCTGAGTGCTGACACTGCTGAGGCTGATAAATCTTGCATTCTGCTTCATTATCATGGCTTCTACTAGTCAAAGAAGTACATCCTCTCTCATCTGGAAGTATTTTGACATAGATGAAAATGATGAGTCTAAAGGAGTCTGCAAAGAATGCAAGAAATTATTGTCACATGGACGAAAAGAGGGGAAATCTTTTAATACAACAAATCTTAAAAAGTACCTGCAAAGCAAGCACAAGGAGAAGAATGAAGAATTAAATAAAGAAGCTGAAGTTAAAGAAGAAGAGAGGCTATGGAACAAAAGGAAACTGGAGGGATATTTCAAATCTGCGAAAAAGAATACTGGCGCATCAACATCAACAAGTTCTATAAATGAAATTCAAATAACTCTGGATGAAACTTATGTTCGGAAGCAAATTTGGGACATCAACAATCCCCAGTTGCAAACCATTCACAAAGCCATTGGAAAAATGATTGCTGCTGACTGCCAACCATACTCTATTGTTGAAGACGTTGGATTTGAAAGACTAATGAAGAAGCTAAAACCTAATTATGAGTTGCTGGGAAGAAAGTATTTCTCTACAAAAATTGTTCCGATATTCACACAAAAGTACTGGATAAAGTCAAGACTGCATTGGAAGAAGCAGACAATATCAGTTTTACTACTGACATTTGGACAAGCAGATCAGATATGGCTTTTATTAGCCTAACAGCACATTGTATTGACATCAATTTTGAGTAAAACTGTTGTACTTAGAGTTGCACTTTTTCCAGGATCCCATACTGCTTCAAACATTGCTGAGGTGATCGAAAGTGTTGTTCAGGAATTTAAAATACCATCCTACAAGATTCACGTTTTTGTACGTGATAATGGAGCTAATATTGTCCGAGGTATTCAAGACACAGGCTATGCTAGTCTCTCGTGCTTCCTCCACACTCTACAAGTCATGGTTCATGACAGTATTTTCAAACAATGAATAGTTAAGGATATGATCGCAAGTTGCAAGCAGATAGTTGGACATTTCAGCCATTCAGCACTTGCATACAACAAACTAGCTGCGCTGCAGAAACAGCATGACTTGCCCAAACACAAACTGATACAGGATGTTCCAACTTGGTGGAACAGTACCTATTTCATGATTGAATGTATGTTTGAGCAAAAAACTACAATTGCCAACTACTGCCTTGATACTCCCAACCTCCCTGTATTTGATGCCAACAAGTGGACTTTGATTGGGAAGTTTACTGCGCTGCTGAAAATATTTCACAAAATTACTGTTTGATTGAGTGAAAGGTCTGCTACTATCTCAGAAATAATACCTCAAATAAAGTTTCTACAAGTCTTCATAGCAAAAGCATCAACTGACATCAGATTCTTTGGACTTGGAAGTACTCTTTCAGCTATTAACACATCAATGAAGAGTTGGTTTGAATGCTATCTGGATGATTATAATCCAATACTAGCCACCAGAGCTGGGCACTTGCGGTTTTTTTTGCGGTACTGCGGTACTACCGTGTTGGTCGGTACCGCGGAAAGTACTGTGGGAAATTTGAATGCGGTAGCGGTACTGCTGTACTTTCAGCGATCCTTTGCGGTACTGCGTTATGCGGTACCAGTTTGGTAGTGCGGTAGTAGTACCGCAGTACCGCAAAAAAACGCGCAAAAAAAGCAAGTGCCCAGCTCTGCTAGCCACATACCTAGACCCGGATATAAGACCTCCTTGTTCCTAAACAAATCTAGTGAAGATTCCAAAATGCAAGAAAGTAACCTGGAGAGAGCAATGATAGATAGCATCAAGAAAAGGAGTGAAACTGTTCAAGGGGAAGAAAGTGGACATACAAGTACTACGAGTGAAGAAGATATGCAAGAGACTGTGAGTGCTTCTGACAACATTATAAGTGATGAATTCAGTGAATTTGACTTTGACAAGTGCATGGACCAATTGGTTCAAGAGGACCGTGATGATAGTGAGGGAAGTGGAATAAAAAATCAACTTCAGGCAGTTCATCTAAGAATAAGAAGCACTGCACAACAACATTTCTCATTAAAAATGAAATGACCAAGTATCAAATATTGGAATTACAATCACGGGATGGAGACCCTTTAAAGTGGTGGAAACAGAATGCAATTATGCTTCCAACATTAAACCATCTTGCAAATAAGTCTGTCTTCTACCCCTTCATCAATTGAAAGTGAGAGGTTGTTTAGCACTGGGGGCAATATTTACACCACACAGGAATTGTCTAAGTGCAGAAAGAGGCGAAATGTTAATGTTCCTTCACTACAACTTACAAATTTTTTATTTTGAATATTAAGAATATATTTAATGTTTAATTATCCATATGTTTCTAATTTCTATTAATCTTAATAATAATTATTTACTGGAAAATTGGAAATTTTATTTTTTTATAGCTTAGTATCTTACAATGGAATTTTTCATTTTGTAATTTGTTCAAAATTTAATTTTTTTCTAATTTCACTTAATCTTATTATTTACTAGAAATTTTATTTTTTATTTTTTTATACCTTACAATGGAATTTTTCATTTTGCAATTTGTTCAAAATTTTAGCATTTTTGTGATTAAAGGAAGAAAACATCTTTTGTTTTATTTATTATTCACATAATGCAGATTAACAAGTCAACTTAGTCAAGAAATATTGTTATTCCCAAGGGCATGCTTGGTAGTTGAGGTCATGGGAACTGCCCTCAGCTCAGCATTGTATGGGAAGTTGCACTCCTGGGGTCCTGACTCTGAGCTAAACAAACAGGTGGATACTGGATAAAAGTTCATTAAACTATATTCTATTTCAATTTCAACAGTATGACTGTGTTTGAATTTTTTTGAACTGTTAATTTTATCCAATAACAGTTGTCTCCAACTTCCCCTATTTCTAATATCAAAATAAAAGTAACTATATTTTTATAATTTAACAGATTAAGCATTAATCAAAAAGTATCGGTATCAGCAAAGTATCGGCCATTTGTTAGTATCGGGGTATTGGTATCGGTATTGGTTGAAAAGTGGGTATCTGTATTGGTATCAGCCAACATCTTGGTATTGGCACATCTGTATTATAAACTATTGTAATCTTGTACTCTGTATTAATAATACCTAATAATAAATCTATATTAAGTTGTACTTTATAATTTATATATTAAACCATCTTATTATGTTGACTTTATTTTAAGTATTTTAATAATTTAAAAACCTAAATTGTGTATACATTTTTTTTTATTCAAATTGGCCACCAGGGACTTGAAATTTTAATGAAGTTTTGTTGTTGACATTGTTGAAGAAAGAAAATACCTTCAACATAAGGAAAACCAATTACTTTAAATATTGGTATTCAATTTATGAAACTAAAATAATAAAATTTTATCATTTTACTGAGTAATAAAACTATTTAACATCACTTTAGATACGATAAATGATTAACAATTGCAGTACCATATATTGTGGAGTGAGCTAAGGAAAAGTATTTAAACAAATTTGAAATGTAAAAATATGAAAATTAAAAGTTTTCACCTTAGATTAGTGAAATTTATGAAGGGAATTGATATGTTAAAAATAGGTAAAGAATCAGCATCAGTATTGGCAGTTTTTCATGGAATTGGCAATGGCTAAGTTTGGAATTGGTACGTCATTATTTTAGGATTACTTGCATTTCTTAACTGGTGTTGCATCAAGATCCTGGTAAGAACCAGGATCTTCTTTGGTGGCTTCTTCATGAAACTCCTTCACTGTTTAGAGAGGAAGAGGACAGTACATCACTTTCTTCCAAATCTGAATTTATATCTGATAACATCTGATATGCCCATGGGCATAATGTATAATTAAATTAGTGTACAGCAATACCCCAATTAACGCGGTTAATTCATCCATGGAAAGTACAGCATTATGTGATTTGGTATTGATTGGGGAATGTAATCAATGTGAAATAGTGTTTCATTCTCAGATGTCAATGATTAAGAAAAATCTGAAAAAACTGTTTTTCTGCGTGCAAAATGAACTAGTTTTAATTGTGAAACAACTGCAAACAATTTAGTTACAAATATGTTTAATTTTTAGCTAAAGGTGCGCTCATTATTACATTCGTTGAAATTTGCCTACTGCACAGTAAAGGTTCCCCACCCCTGGTCTAGATGGTCAATAAGATAACTTTTTATTGCATAAATTGAAAGAATATTGTTATAGCTTTACTTTTTATAAAGATTTTTTTTTGTGTCACTTAACTTGAAAGTAATTCAGTCAATGAATATGGGGTCACAAAGGTCAAAATGTTTCTAATTTTCCTATCTCTATTTTTACTGCATTTTTGGATTCTACACTTCTTTCTGAGTTAAAAAAGATAGAGCTACAGTGGCCACAAAAAACATCTGCCAGCCCTTAAAATCTTAGCATATTTTGCACCCAACTTTAATTAAATGGAATATTTTGTTTAGTTGTTGTACATAAATATAGTTATAATGGTATAGTCAACTGTATTAAAAGTGTTATTGAACATCAAGGTAACATGACACATTATTAAGCAATAAATGTTTACCTTTTACCAGGGATGGGGAGTCGGCCAAAAACAACCGACTCCCGACTCCTGAGTCGGTATTTTTAAAAACTGACTCTGACTCCCGACTCTTTCCTTATCATGCTGATCTACAACCTTATAAATATTGGGATGTTTGTTTCGTAGATGGCGTTTCAAGTTTGAGGCTCTAGTTGGAGCATTAGCATGTTTCCCAGTGTAAGCACTAATTTTTGCATTACACTCTTTACCATCCTTTTCTACTTGACAAATAAAATACTTTCATCCTCATTTAGCTTAAAATATTGAAAGACTGCTGATTTTCTACTAGGCCCATGACTCATTACTAATAGGGGCTAATTAAATTAATAATTAATATATTGCTAATTTTTATATGGTACCTAGTATCCTAAAATAGAAATATGAAATTCATTTGCTAAGATTTACCAGAACAATAAATCAAATGTGAATCTAGAATTAGTTCAGGAAGATATTTATTTAGGGCAGAGTAGTATTCTGGTAAATTGTTGGCATATAGAAATTGAATCAAAGAGTCGGGAGTCGGTCATTTTTACCGACTCCCGACTCTTCAAAAAAGCCCTGACTCCCGACTCCGACTCCCCACCTCTGCCTCCCCACCTCTGCCTTTTACATTTTTACCCTTATTTAGCTAAATTTTAGGGTGGCATATTTTTTTTTAGTCACTGTAGTTTTATGGATCTATGACAATTATTGAGCTCACTATGACCACCCAAAAAAATCTCAATTTGACCTTGACCTTGACCTTGATGACCTTCATAACTCCTGAGCCAATGGTCATACAAGCTGAGATTTTGACAGGTGAATTACTCGTATAAACTAACCCTATACACCAAAAATTAGCTTCAATTGTCCTGGAACTGCATCATATAGAAATTATGAAAGCAAGTATTGAATATTCATCACTTTTCATTGCATCACCACCACTGAAAAAAGTTACCCTCATTTCAACTACAGTTTGATGAATTAATATAGCAATTTATATCATTGGAGTTAAGCTGTCTTCTAACTAGTTACAAATTTTGTTTAAAAAATAGTATAAATGATTGAGTGGACTATATTTACATATCTACTTCTTAAGTAGGTATATATTTTTATTGTAACTGAAGAAATGACTGTATATTTGAACGAATGTTGATTCTGTGCCAAACTGGATTTTTTTCAGTGAAATTAGCAATATTGAAAAGTAAAAACTGACCACCTTCATATGGTAAAACAGGTTTTTCTCACTTTCCACTGATAGAGAGAGAATGCTGAAGTTCAATTTCATTCAAAGAAAAACAATTTTTCATTTATATCAAGGGGGTAGGTCCCCAAAAATGAAAAAATTAACTAACTTTTTATTCGTTAACCCTAGTTGTTTTTTGTGCTAATGATTTTTTTTTTCTTTGGGAAATTGCCTTCCAGATGCTTTTTGAATCCTCCTTTTATCTGAGTTAGGGACTGAGATATGACAATCTGAAATTTAGTACTGAGATGAGATATGACAATCTGAAATTTAGTACTGAGATATGACAATCTGAAATTTAGTACTGAGATATGACAATCTGAAATTTAGTACTGAGATATGACAATCTGAAATTTAGTACTGAGATATGACAATCTGAAATTTAGTACTGAGATATGACAATCTGAAATTTAGTACTGAGATATGACAATCTGAAATTTAGTACTGAGATATGACAATCTGAAATTTAGTACTGAGATATGACAATCTGAAATTTAGTACTGAGATATGACAATCTGAAATTTAGTACTGAGATATGACAATCTGAAATTTAGTACTGAGATATGACAATCTGAAATTTAGTACTGAGATATGACAATCTGAAATTTAGTACTGAGATATGACAATCTGAAATTTAGTACTGAGATATGACAATCTGAAATTTAGTACTGAGATATGACAATCTGAAATTTAGTACTGAGATATGACAATCTGAAATTTAGTACTGAGATATGACAATCTGAAATTTAGTACTGAGATATGACAATCTGAAATTTAGTACTGAGATATGACAATCTGAAATTTAGTACTGAGATATGACAATCTGAAATTTAGTACTGAGATATGACAATCTGAAATTTAGTACTGAGATATGACAATCTGAAATTTAGTACTGAGATATGACAATCTGAAATTTAGTACTGAGATATGACAATCTGAAATTTAGTACTGAGATATGACAATCTGAAATTTAGTACTGAGATATGACAATCTGAAATTTAGTACTGAGATATGACAATCTGAAATTTAGTACTGAGATATGACAATCTGAAATTTAGTACTGAGATATGACAATCTGAAATTTAGTAGTATGCCCCCCCCCCCCCCCCTTTACACACACACACACACACACACACACACTAAAAAATAAAATAAAATGAAAAATGAAAGGAGGGCCATAATTTATTAATATTACGGTACTTCAATTTAGCTATAATTTTATATTTTTAGTTTGTTAGTTTAGAGGATGCCATATACCAAATTATAGGAAAATTGAAGATGATGATTTGTTAAATTTGAAATTTTCTTTTTTTTTGCATGATTTGTCCTGGAATGCCCCCAAATAGATAATTACATGATTCTTACATTTTATTATTCTTTTGCAGGTGATTAATAATAATATTAAGCAGCAGTATCAGTATGCAGTTGCAGGAGAAAATATGGTTGGTTGGGGCACCAGCAGCTTCAATCAAAGGGAAGAAACTCCCTTCAAATCAACAAGTATTGGCCTTGTTCTTCTATCACCGCAAGGTATTGAGGAAAACAGTTTGGGAGAGTGCAACAGAAGTGGCAAAACAAGTTATAGCATTCTGGAAAAAGGCTGGATCTCAACAGTTCAGCTGAGGAATATTATCTCCAGAGTGAAGCATCTGGTTTCCTTGTGGAAAGGCCTTCAAAGGCAGGCCAAGACAAGAAGTGAAAGACAAATTAAGAAAGAAAAGACCTTTATTAAGAATCTGAAAATTCAGTTTGACATAGCACATGCCAATGTTATGGATCTTGTAACCAGCAGTGAGCAGTCGGAAGAATCTGCTGAGATTTCAGATATTGAACCAGGAGAAAATTCAGATCCTGAGCCAGGAGAACTAGTTTGTCCACCAAAGCGACAAAGATGGGACTTGGCTTCTGCTCTTGATAGAACTAAAGTAAGTGATTTGGGTGCTACTTTCTTGAAAGAAAATCTAGTTAAAACACCATTGTTTATTTTTAATTTGTTCAGAAGAAAATGATGACTAATATCCTTGTAAAGGGCTATTAGCTACCTCTAATTTCCAGTACTCTTTCAGAGGCTTTAAATGGCTTTACAGTGTATTATGGGACTTTGGACCCATTTGTTTTATTTTGGAATAGATTGTGAGGCTATGTATTTTACAGTATCATATATTTAATTTACATACTGGATGCAGTATTTAAAGTATAATGGCATGAAAACTTAACATAGTTTAGTCTGACAGGTTAAACAATTTATTCAAGTGGAGGTACTGAATAACTTCATGTCAGAGCTTTGGGTTATACTAGGTTTGGGTTTGTTATCCTAGGTGTAAACAAGATAAAATCCCAACTGTTTTGAAAAACCCTCTCAATTTTTATATAGGTACCTATATACAGAATATATTTCCTGTCTTAACATTTTATCCATCCTGTATTTGAAACTCCAACAAAGCAATTTTCCAGCAGTCATTTTACCAGATCTTTTTGGAATTGTTACATTGGCCTATGTAAGAATAGTAGTGCTACAATTTCTCTTTTGGCATAGAAAGTGCCAAGAAAAATCAAGGTTGATTCTTCTGCCCTGGTATTTGTTTTTAAATACTTCACCACCTTTCTATTTCATTTAGCCTGGGCTACTTTACCAGTATTATTAGGGTGAGGGATGGCATTCATATTTCATTTCTGTACCTATACCTGCTTAAATTTCTGTATCTATGACCATCAGTATCATACAATTTAAAGTAAATAATACACCATTTTGCTAGTTGGATCACTATCACTATCATTATCTCACTAGTCTAACTACCTAATAAATGCAAAACTTCACTTTTTTATGTGGAGATTGAAATGTGACAATAAAACCCACACTAATAGATGGAGTTTATTTCTACAGTTTCGATGCCCACTGGCATCCTCTTCGGGTAGATACAGAAAAACGAATGAACAAAAGTGAGTAAGAAAACAATCCAGGAAAGGTAAGTAACATTCTAGAAGGGCAGAGACCATTAAGAAATTCACACCTAGGTTAGGTCCCATTCACCCAACACTGGAAGGGATTTTTTGACCAGGAATCTCATTAAAGGGTCCAGCTTATAAGTACCTTCGCACAAATTAAAATTATCTTCTTCTATATATATACAGATTCTATTATTTTTCTTTTGACATAATTATTACATTTATAAAGTAAGTAACTTGATTCCCAATCTATGGCATGATAAAAAATTGCATTATTAGTGTTACAACATCTGATTCAAAGGCATATTTATATTCTTTAATATGAGTTTCAATATTTCTTCCAGTTTCTCCTACATATACTAAATCACAGTTCTTACAGGGAATGCTGTAGACACCCGCTTTCTCCTGTTTTGCAAAGTTATTCATAATCAATTTACTTTTTTACAGTAGATGAATATTTGAATGCCAAATCAAACCTAAAATCTTTCATCAAAGGTTTTACAATTTCAAGCTGGAAATGTAAGGCAAACTCAAATATTGTTTTTGGTTAATTAAAGGTTCCTGAGGGGCATCTATGGCATGATTCCCAATCATGCCATAGATTGGGAATCAAGTAAGTTACTTTATAAATGTAATAATTATGTCAAAAGAAAAATAATAGAATTTGTATGTGTAGAACAAGAAGATAATTTTAATTTGTGTGAAGGTACCATACTTATAAGCTGGACCCTTTAATGAGATTCCTGGTCAAAAAATCCCTTCCAGTGTTGGGTGAATGGGATCTAACCTAGGTGTGAATTTCTTAATGGTCTTTGCCCTTCTAGAATATTCCTTACCTTTCCTGGATTGTTTTCTTACTCACTTTTGTTCATTCATTTTTCTGAATCCACCTGAAGAGGATGCCAGTGGGCATAAAAACTCTTGTGGAAATAAACTCTGTCTATTAGTGTGGGTTTTATTGTCACAAGTCTAACTACCTTTGGAGAAGTAAACTGGAAAGTGGTAGGCACAAAAGCATTATTTTTAGTCTCTTTTTATTTTTTATTTGGTATTTGCAGAGAGAATACCTGCAGTGGTGTGATTACTACTCAGTTACACTAATGTGAAACTACAAATAATGAAACACTTAGGAATATTAACAGGGCTTAGTGAAGATGCATGAAGTTATAGCTTAAGCATTTTTAAATTAAAATTACCTCACACTTCAACCATTCCACTCACTAATGACTTAATTGAGTAATTAAATATTTGACCATGCTATATTGTGTCTATAACATTTTGACCCATCAATCATGCAAGACTAAGAATAGTAGTCTATGGGCTAACATTATTGTAGTAGCCACTTAATTTCCATGTGTTTTGGTTATATACTACCATCAATTGGCAGCAGCATCTTGCATAGACAGTTTGTGCTGTGATTACATTCAAATAATTTGATATCAGGTATGGAAGGAATTTATTTGGATAGGTTTTTTCTGTAGTACAGTAATCACTCGCTTTATAGAAATTCAATTTCTGGGATTTTGCCTTAATGGAAATGATTAATAATAGAATAAAATGCAGTATGATGTAAGTAAGATCATTATAACAGAAATTTGAGTCTAAAAAATCAATAACTTGGTCACTGAAATATCTAATCTATTCTAATTCTCCACAGGCAGTGGCTCATGCTCATCACAACCTTCCCTCCCATCCTCCCTTCCATTGTCTCACTGCCTCACACATCTCCATTGATAGTCAGACACCCTTATTCTCACTTTTTTCTCACTTTATTATTAAGTACTATACAAATATAATGTACAGAGTATTTTGATAAAGTTTGTTGCATTATTATGTGTGTGTGTGTGTGTGTTACATTGTAGAGTTAAGATTCTGTTCTGTAGGAATGTATCTCCAAATATATAATGGGAGTCTATGGGAAAATAGTATTCGATATATAGAAATCTCTGTATGGGAGGATTTTATGGAACATAACTTTTCTGTAAAGCAGACCAAAAATATCTCAGACTTTTTCAATTAACACCCCTCCGTAGTTTAAGGCAGGAACATTCCATTTGGAGTAAATTTTTTCAAAGTAATATAATCAGTAGACTATACATTAATTGAGACCATACACTAATACTAATGGGGAGAGAGCCTTATGCTTTTCTATCCAATTTTCTATTACTACTAGAATAATTAAAGAATGCACTAGTTTAATAACAAGAACCTCCCTGAGTGGACCAAAAGGTTTTGAGGCTTCCTCTTGTCCTTGTAACCCCTTGTAATACTTAAATTTACCCCATGAAAAAGTGTCTTAAACAAAATATTTTTATAAGCTATCAGTTAATATGAATCAGTATGGTACTAAACATATTTTTATTACCATTCAATATTTGAGAGTGGAAGGTTAGTTTTCATATTCTTAGATGATATATACAGCATTGTATATATTTATTTGGTATTTAAATGTTAACTATATAAAGAATGTAGGTAGATTGTACCCTACTTAAAAAAAAAAAAAAAAAATATGTAAAGCAACAAAAAAGTTTATTCTACAATTTGAAGCTATACACGAGATATTCATAAAAGAATGAAGTTTAGCATGATAAACTGATAAATATATGAAACAACAAAACATAAATAAAGTTTGACTCCTCCTCCTCCACCTCAATCTTTCTCCAAAAGATTTGTGGTTTTTAGCATTTTAACTTAATGTTGGAACTTTATTCATTTTTACATGGTTATTGTGTTTTCAACAAAGCTATATATGAGAGAACAGTTTCTTAATAGTCACAGTACAAGTTTTGACACTTCATATATCATCTTTCAGCTGTACAATAAAAGAGTTAACACTTTCATTGCAAAGATATGTGAAGTATATATTAAAACTTGTACTGTGAATACAGTATTAATAAACTGTTCTCTAATAGAGCTGGTGCTTTTCTTTTATTATATATACAGTTTTGTGAAAATTAATTGAAACACAAGGTGACAAAGACATTATTTAATATTTGAACCATTTATTGGACATAAAAGCAACATATTTAAGATTTAGTACTTGCTCTGGCCTCCTTTAGCTTTAAGAACACATTTTACACGTTGGGGCATGGAATTGACAAGGGTTGCGCAAATATTTATAACTTCTTCGTCATGATACAATTTTTATTATTGCGCTGATGAGCTTTTGTTTTGTTGTGCAGTCATGTTTTCACAGGCGTTACTTAACTATAGCCAGCAGATTTTCTATTGGATTTAAATCTGGTGAGTTCCCTGGCCATTTGAGTACTTGAGTATTCTTATCTTGCAATGCTTTCATTGATTTCTTTGATGCATGACAAGGTGCAAGGTCATGCTGGAATACCCTTTCATCATCTGGAAAAGCTTTGATAAGGTTGGGAGCCACTTGCCACTTTTGTATGAATTATATGCATGTATTTTTTGGAATTCATCATTCTTGTAATTGGCAAAAGTCTTATAGGTCTGGAAAAACAAAAAGAACCCCAAAACATAACCTTTTCGGGATGTTTGACATGTTGTTCAATGTGGCCCTGGCGCGGTTCATTGAGTGATCTTCTTACATACTGGGATATCTGTCCCTGGACTTCAAAATGTGATTCATTGGTGACCATGATGGGTCTACATTGCTCCTTTGTCCAGTGCCGGTATTGTTTAACCCAAGAAACACATTTCTTTTTCATTGCATTCGTAAGAAGTTGTTTATGGAGAGGCTTTCTTGCGGGGCATCCAGTATCCAAAAGATGACGTCTCACAATACTGGAGCAAACGTTAATTCCAGCAGCTGACAATTCCATTTGCAGTTCATCACTAGTAAGTTTAGGGTTTTTTAGACTTTTTTGTAACAAAATTTTGTCATCCTTCTTTGTTGTCTTAATTTTTGGCCACATTTGTTCCTCCATCGAGGAGAAAAAGATCCAGTTTCTCGGTAGGCTTTCACAATTTGGCTAGCACTTGCGTAAAGAACATGTGCAAACAATTGTTGCACCACTCCTTCATAAAAAAAAGTTGCCTAAAAAATAAAAGATATTGAAATGTCTCAATTTAAAGAAATAGGGACTATGTTTCAATTAATTTTCACAAGACTATATATATATATATATATATATATATATATATATATATATATATATATTTAAACTGCAAACACGCAGTATAATTAACGTAAAGAACGACGCTTGTATAGGAGAATATTCCGCGCAAGATGAGAGTGAGAGAATGAAACAAATGAAAAAATGAGGTAACCACCCGGGAATCGAACCTGGGATCTTCCGATTGCCGGTCAGATATGATAACCATTACACCACGGGCCTCACTCAATCAAATGCCGTAATTCCTCTACATACACGCAGAAACCAATGCTGTACATTATATACATTTAAACTGCAAACACGCAGTATAATTAACGTAAAGAACGATGCTTGTATAGGAGAATATTCTGTGCAAGATGAGAGTGAGAGAACGAAACAAATGAAAAAATGAGGTAACCACCTGGGAATTGAACCCGGGATCTTCCGATTGCCGGTCAGATATGATAACCATTACACCACGGGCCTCACTCAATCAAATGCCGTAATTCCTCTACATACACGCAGAAACCATTTGATTGAGTGAGGCCTATGGTGTAATGGTTATCATATCTGACCGGCAATCGGAAGATCCCGGGTTCGATTCCCGGGTGGTTACCTCATTTTTCATTTGTTTCGTTCTCTCGCTCTCATCTTGTGTGGAATATTCTCCTATACAAGCGTCGTTCTTTACGTTAATTATGCTGCGTGTTTGCAGTTTAAATGTATATAATGTATGGCATGCGGGAGGTGCCCTTTGGGGCATTGATTTCTGCGCGTATGTAGAGGAATTACGGCATTTGATTGAGTGAGGCCTGTGGTGTAATGGATATCATATCTGACTGGCAATCGGAAGATCCCGGGTTCGATTCCCGGGTGGTTACCTCATTTTTTCATTTGTTTTGTTCTCTCACTCTCATCTTGCGTGGAATATTCTCCTATACAAGCGTCGTTCTTTATGATATATATATATATATATATATATATATATATATATATAAATAAAAGGTAGTGGTGTACCAATTAATTGCCATTGGTATCAACAGAATCAGCCATTTTTTGGACATCAGTATCAGCCAAATTTAGCCAATTCTCTTAGTAATTCTAAAATTTTAAAATTTTCATTAGGGCCCTACAAAACCAAACCTATATTTTCAAAGGTGAACATACAAAAAAATACTGCCCTTTTTATGATAATTGCTTCTCATTTTAAAGTGTAATTATGTAAAAATATTTTACATTCGCATAAAAGGCATAATAGCTTAATAAGTTAAGTTGCCCATGAATTTACATTTTCTCTAGCTAAACTCTAAATACTATAAACTATTGTAATCTCCTACTTATATTAATAATTCTGTATTAAGTTGTATTTCATAATTTATATTTTAACCCTTTGAGGACTGAAGGTACAAATTGCTAATGTTTCAAATACAAGCATTCATAACTTAACCCTACAAAAAACTCAGGGCTTAAAGGGTTAAACCATCTTATTATGCTTACTTTATTTTAAGTATTTTAATAATTTTATAAACCCAAATTGTATATCCATTTTTTTTTATTAAAATAGGCCATTTTGAAATTTTAATGAAAAATTGTTGTTGTTCTCACTGTTGAAGAAAGAAAATACCTTCAACATAAAGAAAAACAATTACTTTTAGTATTGGTATTCAATTTATGAAACTAAAATATATTTAGTTATTTTATCATTTTACTGGGTAATAAAACTTTTTCACACCATTTTAACTACCGTATATGAGTAACAAATTCTGGTACAGGGAGTCTTCATTTAATGTAAGAGTTACATTCCTAAAAATTGTTACTAAAGTGAATTTACATAAAATGGAGCATATTTTCCCATAGTAACCCATGTATCAAGGGGGGATGCATTCCTGTTATGAAATTTTTGATACCTGGTGGTGGATTTTTGGGCATAATAAGCATAGCAAACATACAATTACTACCACACACATAATAATTCAACATTAAAACATTAGAAAATAAACATATACATGGACAAAATATAACTATATAAAATGTAAATATGTACTGTACAGTACAGTACTTGATTGAGTGGTGGCTGACAGGGGCTGCTCAAGGTTAGTGGCTCTTTTCTCCATGAGGCTGGAGGAAAACGGAGGTGTGTAGGGGTTACTCAGGCAGAGTGGCAGGATTGTCTGCTCCACTTGAGACTGTCTGGATATTGCTGTCATCACTGTCTTCCAACTTAGTTCACCACTTTCATCACCTTTCAAAGTCTTGCTGGGTGTGGGACCAAGCTGCCTGGGTGATGGTGTGTGTGAGCTTGTGGAAGCTGGTAGTTTGCTGTGTGATGCTGGTGGGCTTAAAGAATGTGTGAATGGTGGGTTGAATTGTCACTGCCTTCCAATTCTCATCGAGCTCCCTGTAGCACCTAATGGCATCCTTTATTGAGCAGCAGAAGTTAGTGCTTCTTCCCAGGTTTGAATTCTTCTCCATTACAAAATCCATGCCACCATCAAAGATATCAATGATCTGGCTGAGGGTTTTGAGGTTGAGGTGTCTGACTGGAGATGCTGGATCTGGCTTTTCTTTCTTTTGCTCCAATGCCCTTTGCTGCTCAAGCTGCATCAGATCTTCATTGCTGAGGTCTTCCCCATGCAAGTCCAGCAAATCCCCAAAGTCACTCCCATTCACCTCATTGAAGCCCACCTCCTTTGCTAGTTCAACAATCTGGTTTCTAATTTCAGGGACATTGGCAAAGCCACTGAAGCCATAGACACGTTCAGGCCACACTTTCCTCCCAAACTCCATAGTTGCAGCACTCACCTTCATCCATGGGTTGGAGCAGTGGTGTGGGGTTTGGTGGTAGAAACACAACTCTGACATTTTCACACCAATCCTCCATGGAGGATTGGTGTACAGGAGCATTGTCCACTAGAAGCAAGGCTTTATTTGCAATATGCTCCCTTTTTTTTTTTAAGCAGGAAGGAGGTGCCAAGGGTGAATGCCTGCAAAAGCATCCTCCCCGTAGAAGAAGAGATCCAAAATTAAGGTTCAGAGTTTTGGAGATGTCTAGACACACTGTGTTTGAAAGATAGGAGGTCATAGACAGGAGGAAAGATGGATTGAGGAAGTTTGTGCCAGAGTTGACTGGTTGAGTAGATGAAAAATTGAAAGTATCACTTAACCCTTGCATTAGAGAGTTGGAAAGAAAAGGAATGAGAAAGTGTTGAAAGTCTGGTGCTGTGCTCTTTCCTGAAAAGGAGGAGGCATGTAGTTAAGGGTTCAGAATAGCAATGTCCATTATAATAGTGATCGTAAAGAGAGAGTGAAGCAACATTGTGGTAAAGAGGTCTTGATTTTCTGGTTTTCCATATATCCATGTTGGCAACTATGCACTACTATACATGCCCACATGCAACATATGTTACACCACTGCCACACATAAGTCCCTAAGTAAATTATGTACAGTGATCCCCTGACCTGCATGAGGTCCAACCTGCACAAATTCAGAGGTAGGATGAGGACATTTCACTACCCTTTTTTTAGATCTACATGAGCTAAGATTCAAAGATAGATCAGCGGGTCTTTTGTCATTTATTCTGACTCCCACAGTGCTCTTGAGGCCCTGTCATCTCTCTTGTCTCCCGGCATCCATTGGTGCGACAGATCCAGGACTGGTTTGTCCTTTTATCACATTGTAAATTGGTTGCCTTTTGTTGGCTACCTTCCCACGTTTGTATTCTGGGCAATGAATGTGTGGATGCTGTTGTGAGGGAGGTGTCCTCTGTACCTTTTGACCCTAACACACACCTCCCAGCATTGGATTTCATGAAGGCTTTCTGGGATGCACTTCTTTGGTGGTGGCAGCACTAGTGGGAAGATGTCTGGGAATTTCCTGAGGGCCTTAAAGCCCATGATTCATCAGTGGTCTTCCTCCTGTCAGTGTGATTGATGCTTTGAGACTGCTCTGGTATGCCTACACATTGGTCACACTTGCCTCACACATGGCCATCTTATGATGGGGAATCTTGCCCCTTTCTGCCCTTGTGGCATTCCTCTCTCTGTCTCACATTTACTCTTAGTTTGCTCTGCCTTTGTTACCACCCATTTCCAGTTCTTCCCCTTTTGCCCTTCAGGCTCTACTCATACTCTCTCTTTTGTTAGGTGACTTCACACCTGTACTGAAAGATACACTTTTCTCCTTTCTCTGTCAGACTGGCCTCCTACTATCTATTAAATGTGACTTGGGGTATAATTTCTTCCTCTTTTTGCTGTTCCTAATGCTTTCTCTTTCCTTACAGTATTTCTTCCACTGCTCCTTGTCCACTGTTTCTCTCTTTATTTAGTTTTGGCTCAACATAACCTCAGCAGTCAAAGCACTGGTAAAGCACCGCTATTCATTCAATTCAATTTGATTATAAGGACATAAAGCCCATAACTTAATAACAATGTTTGGCATGTCTGTTATTTATCCTGTGGAGTGGTTGGGTGCAGTGGTGGACAAAAAGTAATTGATTACAAATAAAAAAATAAAATTACTGTCGTCTGAAAAGTAACTAAAAGTATAAAGTAGAAATTACTTCTCTGGATTAATTATAATTAATCCAGAGAAGTAATTTCTACTTTATACTTTGTTACTTTTCAGATGACAGTAATTTTTATTTGTAATCAATTACTTTTTGCCCACCACTGGTTGGGTGTTTGGTTGATGCAGTTTTTAAGACCAGTAACCTGACCACCCCTCCTTTTGAGCTCTCCTTAGAAATATCATGTATGACTAAAGCTCCCTATGTGACTTCAAGTCATCTTCCCTCTGGAATTGTAAGATGTGTAAAATTTGAAATAGAACTATCTGTAAATAGTGTTTAAACATATTTTCTCATGATGTTAAAATGATTAATTTTTATGATTTTGTCAAATGTACCACTTTGAAATATTGTCCAGTCAAAAGTATTGCACTCGCAGCCATCAAAATCTTTTGGCATAATGATTAGTCTGTGAAGGATTTTTCTTGCACTTTTCATTTTTTCTGCTCTTTTACTTTTTGAGTTTGAAGTTTTTAAAGGCCAAGTGGTTGGGTATTAGTCACATGGTCAGCTACTGGTCCACTGATCCTAATGCTTGATTAATTTCTCAGTAAAGAAGTGCATAAATTACTGATTAACCCGTTAACTGTGCGAGTACCCAGTTATGAGTTGAGCCAAATTTACGCAAAGAAATATCTCGGTTTAAAGTTTAAACCTGTGTGTATACAGGGATGTGCCAAAATGGTCAGAGGTGAGAGCCCATGATATGGGTTGCATGACAAATGGGTTAAAGTTGCTAAAAGGACAAATGCATAATGGTAAATTAAAAGATTACTAAAAAGATTGTGAGATTGAAATGAATTTTAGATTATTTTGAAAGTTCAAGGAATGATTATAAGCCCACAAGGAGGCTCGAGAAAGTGTCTGGCATCCTCATTTTTTTTTTGTGATGTTAGTTGGAATCATAATAATATTACATGAGGAAATCTGTTTTAGATTATCCAATTATGATGTTTCTATAAATTTTGTTTAACTAGAAATAGCTAAAATGTGGAATGATATTAACATCATTGCTTCTAAAAGCAAATTTAACACATTTACTGCCATCATGAGAATTCTTGGGCTGAAGGGGTTCTTTATATGTCACTGGCAGTGAACATGTTAAAAGGCTCATTGCTGATTTTCAGATCAACAACACTGTAGTTTGTGAATTCATTTGCCCTCTCATTTTTGTTAAAATCATCATCCTTATTTTCTAAATGTTTGATATCTCGTATTCATATTTTTTATTGGCTTTCACTATCCTCTATAACTAATTGTATAGGCATAATGTGTTACAAATTGTCATTGAAATAGCGAAATACTTTTTTACAGCTTTTGCATAAATAAAACTTTAGTTTCAAAGCCTTATAATAAAATAACTTAGTTTTCTTGTGATATAACTTTTCATTCTTACACCTTCATAAAATTTTAAAAATCCACTAGGCTATTCATTTATAAATAATTAGTTTTATCAAAGTCTCTCAGTGTTAGTCAAGTTCTTTACAATGATTTTTAACAATGTTTCAGAAATCCAAAGATTCCTATCAAAATGGGACCTCTGAAATTTCTGATGATTCAGATCTTGAGGATTCAAAAGAAGATTCTGTTGCATCGTTGAATGAGCAGATTCTGTTTAAAAAAATTAAGGGTTCCAGATACCCGATAGTTACACTAAGAAAAGTGAACATCAAGGACCATGAAGCAATTTTCAAAACATCTTTTATTGAAGAGGTTAGATGAGAATTTTTTAAAAAAGTTGTATTAGTAATAAATCCAGAAAAACCTTAAAAAATTCATATAAATTACCTGAAAGAAATAAAAGGATCACAAAATATATTCCAATACATAATTTCTGTACTTCGAAGTGAATGTAATGTAGTTTATTTTTTTAATAATAATCTTTATTCAGAAAGAACACATTACATTAGATACTGTATACATTACATACATGTAGGTTTACGCAATGTTGACATTAACATTTAATTTTGTATTTTTTAGTAAAAAGTAGTTTAATTACAGTATACTTATCTGAGTATGCCATTGGGAAGCATGACAGCTTTTCAGGCAAAAATCTTTGAGATTCATTTCTATTTTTACAAAGGGAACTAAGAAACATATATAAAATTTGTGGAAAATAAAATAAGGTTGCATTTAGTTAACTTTGTCATTACAAATGAAAATTGAAATAATCTTTGAAATAATAGAAAAGGAAGAGGTAAACAATACAGTATGATTATAGAAATGATAGAAAAGAAAAAATGGTAAACAGAACATGTTGACATAGTACCAACAATAATTAATTTCTAATATTACAAATTAGAAATGATGATACAATCTTAGAGTTACAAAAATAGAGATAAATGACACATCTTATAACTATGGTGTAATGGAAACTTTTAACATATAATTTATATAGCTTGTGATTGCACCCAATTTAAGATTGTGAATTTTGCATATATAATAGGTGATTTCATTGTTTAGTAATATTTGAAGTTCGCTATATATAATATATATATATATATATATATATATATATATATATATATATATATATATATATATATATATATATATATATTAGGGTGTCACTTATTTTTCAACTTTTAAATTTCTGTGCTCTGACCCTATCAAAGTATGCCATGTATGATGTAAAAACACTGTGTATAAAATTTTATTGAGATATTTTAATATTTAGAGGTCACTCAATGGCTTCGAAGTATTGGATACAAGATTCTCAGAAAGTGTGAATATAAACAATTTCCAAATGTATTTAAACAATTATGTTCCTACATTAGCAGGAAGTGCACAAGACATTATCATAATATTAAGATGAAATACATTAACATCAGACAGTAGCGTAATTATTATGATTAATCATTATTTCCACTCAAAGGTATGCTTTTGTCCCCATGTCCAATGCTTGCGATGGTCTTCAACAACCTGGAGATGAAACTGGAGTGTTCTTCATCTTTGGTTAGGTATCCAGAAAAATCCTGGACGAGAGCAACTCCACCTTCAGCAAAGTCATTTGTTATAGTTAGAGATTTTACAGTCTCTTTTGCCATCTGGTAATGGGTATCCTCTTCCCATTGCTCAGCAGTTTTCTCTAAGAATTCATCTGGGAGGTTGAGCTTTGTGAACAATGATTTTGTGTTTTTTGTTACAAAGTTTTCCAAGCTTTTTTCTTTCACAGTATCCAGGTCAACAACCACACGCTTTGGAGGGTTCTCTTGTCCATCAACTCTAGTCATAGATATGACCATGCAATTTTTTATATCAGGGAGGACTAAAAGACTAAAATAACACACACTAATGCAAACACATCCTATCATTAAGGCGACTGAAATGATACTGGGGTGAGGCATAGAAAGGAAGTGCATTTCAATTTGGAACAAGTAATGATGCGTCATCAAAATTTTAATGGCCTTGTGCAACCTCTAAATTTCTTACCTTTCTTACCAGGCGCCTGGTAAACCTAAAGTGGTCTGTCAGTTGGGAGCCCTTGGATGAGACTCCTCCACACATCAAGTTTGCCCATTGGAGACTGATTCCACACTTCTTGACAGCACTCTTGATGTTATCCAGCCATCGGAACTTGGGTCTTCCAACTGGTCTTCTGTTTTGAGGGGCCCATTCCAGCATTCTTCTTGTCCTTTCCACTGGCATTTGTTGGACATGCCCATACCATCTCAGTTGGTTCCTCTCAATATTCTCATTAACTGAAGTTACACCCAATCGCAGTCTTATTTCAGTGTTCCTTATTTTATCCAATCTACTTACTCCTCCTATCAATCTCAGGACCCCCATTTCAGCTGCTTGCAGTTTTCCCTCATCCTTGTGGTTAGGGCCCAAGTCTTGCTGCTGTATAGTAAGATTGGTGTCAATATTGTTGAGTATATATGCGTCTTTACCTTTTTAGGGATGTTTTGGTTTTTGATAGGGGGTACAGGAAGGAAACATTTCTGCTATATTTAGCAATTCTTTCATTCACCTCTGCATCCATACTCGCATCATTTGCTATCACACTACCAAGGTATTTAAATGTGTCCATCTTTTTCATTTCCCTTCCCCCAACAAAGATTCCATCCTTGTTTGCTCCCCTTGTTACCACCATATATTCAGTTTTATCATAATTCAGTTTCAATCCATACTCCCCTCAATCTCTCATCCCACCTCTGCATAATTCTCTCCAGGGATTGTGCTGTGTAAGTCTCAACAGCCACATCATCAGCATATCCAAAAAATTCTATTTCCTCTTCAATTTCCTCAGTTATGTGTTCCATAACCCTGTTGATATAGGTAATAAATAAAATGGGTGACAGAACACTCCCTTGTTTAACTCCTGTACTTACATCAAACCACTCCGATCCCACCACCGTGCTCTGGGAGACACTATAGGTGCTCATTAGTGCTCTCAGAAGCTTGGGTGGCACTCTCTCACTCAAAACCACCCACAGCTTCTCCCTGGGCATACTATCAAATGCCTTCTCCAGATCCAAAAAACATGAAGCGGTCCAAATTGAATTCTTGGCTCTTCTCAAGATATTGTCTTATGGCTGAAATTTGATCTATAGTACTCCGGCCTGCATGAAAGCCACATTGATACTCCAGTAACCCAGGTTCCAGTATGTTTGTATTCTATGTTCCAAAATCCTTTCATATATTTTCTCCACATGACACATCAAAGATATGCCACGGTAGTTTTGACATTCCTGCTCACTTCCCTTCTTTTTATATATAAGACATAATAATTGCTCTGCCCCATTCTGCCGGTATAATTCCCTGCAACCACACCACCCGGAAAATGCTTAGCAGCCAGTCCACAGCAGGATCACCAGCTGCTTTTAGTGTTTCTGTGACAATTGCATCTGGCCCAGGAGCTTTATTATTCTTCATCCTCTTTAGTGCTTGAATAACCTCCTCTCTAGTGATCTCTCTGTCCCCCTCATGCTCCTCATGATTTACCCGCTCCTCCCATTTCACCTCATCATATTGGTTCTCGTTATTCAAAAGCTGTCTAAAGTATTCGTTCCAGCGTGTGGCCACCTCGCTTTTATCAGTGAGGACTTCACCATATGCATTTTTAATCACCACTGTTGTTTTCTTGCTTTCTCCATTTTCATACTTCTTAGCCATGCTATACAGTAACTTCTTCGAACCTTGAAAATCCTCTTCTAAGTCTTTACCTATTTTCTCCCACACAGAGCATTTCGCTCTCCTTTTAACCTCGTTGGTGTGGTTTCTCATTTGGACATATTCTTAAATGCAAAAAACTTCTTTTTTCTACATGAAGGTCAAAATATGAAAATAAAAACCCACTGTAATAGACAAGAGTTTATTTCCACAACAGTTTCGATGCCCACTGGCATCCACCCAAGGAGGATACCAGTGGGCATCGAAACTGTTGTGGAAATAAACTCTGTCTATTACAGTGGGTTTTTATTTTGGACATATTCTTGCCTTGTTTGCTCATTTCTACCCTTAAGCCATCTCCTAAAAGCACACATCTTATTTGTCACTGTCTCCTTTACCTCCTGGGTCCACCATGCCATCTTTTTCTTTTTTGACCCTCCAACTACCCTTTCTCCAATCACCTCTTGCTGTATTCCTTCCATGGTTCTACTAAACTCAAACCAAACCACCTCCACTATTTCCGTAGCTACCCTTTGTCCGAAAGCCTCCTCAGTTCTAGTTTTTCTGCTATATTCTCTGTGCACACACTTTTTCTCCTAGGCTTTTTTATATTTTGTGGTACTGGAAGCAAAATTTTGCCTTTAACAAGTCTATGATCTGAGTCAAAAGACACAGATGGTACTACTATTACGTCTTTCACCAATGACTTTTTATCCACCACAATAAAGTCTATCTGAGACTTCTTATCATAATTTCCAGTTCTACTATTCCATCCATACCACGTATAGAGATGTGATTCCTGGTGCTTAAAAAATGTGTTCATTATACTAAGAACATTTCTTGCACAAAAATTTACCAGCATTTCCCCTTCCAAATTTCTCTCCCCCACACCAGATGCCCCAATCATGTCTTCATTTCTGTTTTGATCTCCACCCACATGGCCATTTAGGTCTCCCATCAAAATTCTTGGTCCATAAGGCAGCCCATTTATCATTCCCTGAAGATCCTCATAAAAAGTTTCCTTTTCCTCCTGTGATCTTCCACTCTGTGGTGCATATGCCTGGATTACCGATAGTCTCTCCGTTTAGGCTCAGGGTCACTTCCATCAATCTCTCACTCTTCATCATCACTCCAACAACATGTTCAGAAAATTGGGGGAACAGTATAATTGCCACACCCGATCTGGTATCCTCTTCTCTGCCCTTGTATATGCACTTATAATCATTGTGCAGTACCTTGGTTCCTTCACCTCTACATCTGGTTTCTGTGATTCCCATAATATGTATAGATTTTGATTTCATGAACTCAACTATTTCTTCGCATTTATCTCTAAGTGTTCTGCCATTTATTGTAGCAATCCAAAAGAAAGTCTGTTTTCGCGCAAAGTCGTAACTGTGGTCCGTCCATTCTGAGGCTCTCTGCGTTTACTTGAGCAAAAGAAAACCACCAGAGGCTTGCTAGGCCTTTCCTGGCTTGTTCGAAACTACTAATTAGTACCTTCTGGATGCCTATTGCACCCCACAAGTTACAGAAATCTCCTTCCAGATTTCCAGGCAGACATTCCAGTCGGTTTAAGCTGCTACACCTTGATAAGGTTATGTAATTTCTTGTCCTGGTAGGTAGGGTAAGGCTCCAGGACCGTAGCAGGCAACCTCTAAATATTATTTTCTCATGAAACTTCATAATCAGCATTTTTACATGCAATGTCACATTTCTAGAGGGTCAGACTGAAACTTCTTGATGGTTCAATTCTTACCATACAGTTAAGACACACACACACACACACACACACACACACACACACACACACACACACACACACACACACACACACACACTGATAGGAGTTACCAAAGTGTTTCTTTAAGGAAGTGTCACTTACATCTCATCTCACTAAAGTATTTGAAAGAATAGTTAGACAGAAAATCTATGACTTTTTGGAAACTCAGAAAAATTCAATGATAACCAACATGGGTTTTGGTCAGGTAGACCATGCCTATCACAACTAAGAACACTACAACAACATTATTGATGCACTTGAAAGTAATGAAAACTATGATGTACTATACACAGACTTTGCTAAAGCATTTGACAAGTGTGACCATGGAATCATAATACATAAACTGAAATATATGGGAATAACAGGAAAAGTAGGGAAATGGATATATAATTTCCTTAGTGAGCAGCAGCAAGTTGTTACAGTACAAAGAGTATCTTCATCAGAATCAGAGGTCTTCAGCTCAGTACGACAAGGAACAGTATTAGCTCCACTACTCTTCATAATCATGCTAACTGACATAGATGAGGATATTACCAGAGACAGCATAGTAACATCCTTTGCGGATGACACAAAGATCAGTAGAAAAATAAGAAACCTAGAAGATATAGGATCTCTACAAACTGACATAAACATAATCTACAAGTGGATGGAAGACAACAATATGAAGTTTAACATCAAGAAATTTCAGCTGTTACGGTATGGAAAAAGAGAAGACCTAAAATCCATGGAATATTATACCCAAATGAACAGGAAATTCAGAGAAATTCTAGAGCAAAAGATTTAGGAGTTGTAATGACAGATGATGCGAAATTTAAAACACAAAATAAGATAGCAGTAAACAGAGCAAAGAGAATAACTGGGCAGATATTGAGAACCCTTAAATGAAAAGATAGGAATGTAATGATTCCTCTACTGAAAACACTGATCATACCCAAATTGGAATACTGCTCAGTCCTAACATGCCCATATAAAAAAGAAGACATTAGACAGCTGGAAGGGATCCAGAAAAGCTTCACAGCCAAGATCAACGGGTGCAAAGAACTAAATTACTGGGAAAGGTTACACGAACTAGACCTATATTCATTGGAAAGGAGAAGAGAGAGATACACCATTATTTACACTTGGAAAATAATGGAGAAACTAGTCCCTAATCTTACTCTGAACCCTATAACTCCCCAAACAATGGTGGAAAGTAGAAACGGTAGACTGTCATACTCCCAAATTAAAGGCGAGACAGGGAACATCCTTAATCCTGAGAGAAAGTAGTTTTGTGGTGAGGGGACCAAAACTTTTTAATCAGTTGCCCAAAGACCTAAGAAACATGAAGGGAGTTGCAGTGGACATCTTCAAAAGAAGATTAGATGCCTGACTCAGAACAATCCCCGATGAGCTGGGTATACCTGGCTATGTGAGGTGGAGAGCACAAGAAACCAACTCACTACTTCACCAGGCCAACTCGAGAGGAGGGGTGACAAGCTTGACCTTCGTGAAATGAGGAATCATCATGCGGAACCTTTGTAAGGTTGTAAGGTAAGGGAGTTGCAAAATAAAATTAATGATGTTGCTTGTCTGATATTTGTAGGTATAGCATTCCAAATATCTCCTCCTTTGTAAGAGAGAGCATTTTCTGCAATTTGTATGGAATAATTTGGTTTATATATGAAATCATTGGGAAGCTTTGTATTATGTTATGGTTGGTCTGATGGGGTAATCACCATGTGAATGGGCGAAGTATAGTTTCTATTATTAGCAACTTTGTACATACTGATACCGACAGTAAGTTTATACAAGTCATTTAGTTTTAGAATATTTAAATTTTTGAACATTGGAGAGGTATGAGATCATCTGTTATCATTGTTTGAGAGAGTTTGTAAGCATTTTTTATGGATTACTTGTAGCAGGTATTGTAAATAATGCTTTGTACTACTCATGCTGTGATTCCATATTGTAAGTGTGGATAAATAAATGAGTAATACAGTGTGGGGAAGGCATTTTGGGGAATTGTTTTTTAAGTTTAAATGTTATGTAGAAAAATCTAGATATTTTTGATTTGATATGTTGTTTGTGGCTTTTGAAATTTAATTTTCCATCTGACTTGATGCCAAGAACTTTAACTTCATTTACTTTTGCAAGAGGATTGTTTCCAATTATTAATGATGTGTGCACGATTGCAGTTTTTTTAGTTACAATAATATATGATGATTTTGTTAAGTTTAGTAAAATCGTATTTGCACATTTCCACTTATAGACATGATCTAATTACCTCTTCAATTTGTTCATTAAGTAGTTGATATTGTGATGTATAGAAGTGTGTTGTATCATCTGCATACTGAATACAGTCTAATGTTGTTGATTGCTAAAAATCATCTACATGTATTAAGAAGAGTAAGGGTCCAAGGATACATCCTTGTGGAACCGCACTTTCCAGTACAGCATATTCTGATGAAATGTCTTTACTTTAACATACTGGTGATAATTAAAGAGATATGACAAACTAATTTAGCATATTTTCCCTTATTCCATGTGTGTTTAATTTATCTAGTGAGATATCATGTGAAAGTGTATCAAAGGCTTTTGACAGGTCAAGGAAAACTAAGATTGTGTTTTTTGTAGTTTAGGTTTTTATAGATATTTTCTAACAGCATGTTGATGGTATCTTCTGTAATGTGGCCTTCTCTAAACCCAAATTGTGTTTTTGCTAGGATGTTATATTTAGCTAAGAACCTGATTAGTCTATTGTATATGATGGTAAGATGGAGATTGGCCAGTAATTGGATGGAGAATCAGAGCTGCCTGATTTGAATACTGGACAAACCCTGGCTATCTTCAGGTGATCAGGAAATACACCTTGTACTATTGACTCATTCATAAGTTTGTTAGTGGGGTTGCTATATCATCTGATATTAGTTTGTATATTTTAACTGATATCGGTGCTTTTATTTTTTAAGTTTTTCAGTGTAGCTGATGTTTCATTTGGCAGAATTGGTTCAAAGAAGAAAGTATTTGGTGTGGGTTGTGGCATATATTGTTGGTAGTGACTGTCTGATTCTGGAATGGTTGCTGCTGTATTGCTTTTTTTTCAAAAAGATTGGCCATGTCTTTGGGATCACTGTAGGAAGTCCCATCCTGTGTTAACGAATTTATGGGATTTGTCCTTTCTTTTTTGGCATTCCATAATCCTTTAGTATTAGAATTTTGTTCAGTAATTTTAGAACAATAATGGTTTGCTCTTGTAGTGTTTTGAGCAAATTTAGTCTGTTACAATAATTTTTATGTTCATTCATTGATAATATCATTCTTCCATAGTTTATAGAGAGAATGCTTACAGTTTATGCTTACAGTGAGGGCTGGAGTGATCCCTCATTATTATAATTTTTTTTACACGAGTTTTGACTTTATATGAAAATTAGTATTAAATATATCTATTAATGTGTTTGAAAATGTTTGAAATTGTGTTTCTATTTCACAGTTACTTTGTTATTCTCAACCAGTCAAAACTTGATATCACTGATAAATTTCAGTTTATTATTATAGGTGTAGGATCTATAGTAAATTTTTATTTTCTTCTGTATTTGTAAATGGCTAATTAGCATTGTCTATGTGGGCAAGTGGTCCATAATGCGTAATAGGAGTATACCTGATGTACAGTCAAGAGGAGATCACACCTAGATTTGATATAATAAAATGGAGTTTTCTATGGTACTATGTAGTCTGTTGGCTTAGTTATAGTTAAATTAAAGCCATTTATGGTAATGAGATTGTAGAAGAAGTTAGCATTATTATTAGAGTTTATTTTAGTGAGATTGATGTTTAAATCTCCCACAATGATGCAGTTATTGTTGATATGATTTAGAAGTTAAAGTTGTATCTATGCTTGCACTAAACATTGTCAAGTTACTATTTGGTGGTTGGTACAGGCACATATTTACGTATGGGCCAAATGGGCCATGGCCCAGGGTGGCAAAATTTTGAGGGCAGTAAAATTCTGGAGGAAAAGTCATAACGAGAAAGGTAACAAGAAAGCACTTTTTAGGTAGGGAAAAATCCAAAATTTCTGGTATTTTTTTTTAACTAAAAAATGGAGAAAAGTTAGTACCACTTAAAAAAAAATCTCATGTTTGAACAAAGTCAATTTCAAAGTTGGTCCATGGCCTTAATATATTTTAATTTTAATAATATCTTTATTTTAAAGCTAATTATTTTTATTTTATTTCAGATTTATTGTTTACACTTTACGGAGTATCAAGCCAAAAATTGGCCAATTATTTTTTTGTTTAAGGTTTTCTCAATAAAATTGAATTTATATTTTTTCTATTTTGCAACTTTGAACTTTCAACTTTGAAACTGGACAACATTTAAAATTTAAAGACAAGATTGTGTTTATCTCAGTTTAGTGTACAGTAATGATATTTATATAAGGTAAGAAGAAAGCAGTTTTTAAGACAATTTTGAATGTTTTATGTTAACTTAACTGCCCGTATGTAATTAGCTGTTAGAGACCTACTCAGCCTGGCTGAGCTATTTTTTTTAAATATATAATTATAATATATTTTATTAATTTTAATAATATATTTCTATTTTAAAATATATTATTTACATTTTTAATTAATTTCAGATGTATTTGTTTTTTCAGATGAGTGATGGGAGAAAAAGACTATATATTTTATTAATTTTAATAATATATTTCTATTTTAAAATATATTATTTATATTTTTAATTAATTTCAGATGAGTGATGGGAGAAAAAGACTAAGTGGCTCGGAGTATAAGAAGAGAGCTCTGGAGAAAGCTGAAAAACAAGATGATGTCATTGACAAAACTGCAAAAATTGATACTTTCTTCAAGAAATCTGATATAAAGAGCAAAAATGTTGAAACAAATCTGAATGTTCTTTTAAAAGAATTAGAATGTACCAAGATTAAGAGTTTCCAAGAAGATCAAAATGTTAATGAAGGTCCTAGTAATTTTAGATTATCTGGTAGAGAAGTTAAAGAATCCTGCCTACCCTATACTAAGTCTTGTGATGTAGGTAGCATCACAACTACCTCCAGCAATACTTCCATTGGACAAGACCCAGCATTGTGGGAAGTTAATGATGCTACACATCATTATGTGTCAGAGCATGGCATAAATCAGGACCTAGAAAACATGAACTTTTCTCAATCAGAGAGATGTTTTGGTGAATGATTCAGATATTTTTGTAAAACCTTATTTGAAACACAGCTTGTCAATGGAGAGAAGGTGAAGAGAACATATTTAATGTATTCGAAGAGCACAGGCTCAATTTTCTGCATTCCATGTCAGTTATTTGGTGGAACTACTAAAATTGGTAAGGAAGGATTTGGTGATTGGAAGCATGGCAGTGAAGCATTAACAAGCCATGAAAATTTCTCTGAACATAAGTCATGTGTGTTAACTATGAAAATGAGAAGTTCAAGTCTCGAAAGAATTGACAGACAACTTTTCTATCAAATTGATGAGAAGAAATATTGGAGGAATGTTTTACAAATTGTTGCAGTGGTCCAGTCATTGGCATCTCATGGTTTACCTTTTAGGGGCCACATTGAGAAATTTGGTTCTGTCCACAGTGGGAACTTTATAATGGCTTTGGAACTTATTGCTGAATTTGACCCTTTTCTGGCGGAACATATTGCAAAATACAAAAATCCAGGAAAAGGTCATACCTCATACTTGTCTTCATTTACATGGCTGACAAAGTTACAAAACAAATAACTGAGGAAGTGAAATGTGCGAAGTACTATTACATTATTGTGGACTCCGCCCCAGACATATTACATGTCAATGAACTTGCAGTTATTCTGAGATATGTAAAAGAAGATGGGCATCCCATAGAGCAATTTTTGGCATTCCTTCCCAGTGTAGGCCACAAATCAGAGCAGCTTTTCAACTCAGTTTCCGGCATATTAAAAATGCATGATCTCAACATTGCAAACTGCAGAGGACAGTTGTATGATAATGCTCCCAACATGTCAGGGACTTACTCTGGCTTGCAAGCCAGAATAAAAGAAGCATCCCCAGTAGCAGTTTACGTACCCTGCTCTGCACACTCATTAAATTTGATTGGACAGTGTGCAGCAAGTTGCTGTTAGGAATCCATTGATTTTTTTGCACTTTTCCAATCTTTGTGTTCTTCACTGCCTCCACTCACCATTGGGAAATACTACAAAATCATTTTAGCAAATCTGAAAATGTAATGCTAAAGAGCTTATCAGACACACAATGGTCAGCCCATGAAGAAGCATGCAGGAGTCTCAATAAAGACAGAAGAGGTTATAGAGGCATTTACGTCCATTGAAGAAGATGAATCAGAAAAGCCTTGCACACACAATGAAGCATCAGGCTACCTCAATCAACTGCGCAATGCCTTGAAACTACAATTCTTTCTTTAATGTGGGGTGACATTCTGGAAAGGTTCAATGCTACTAGTAAACAGCTCCAAGCAGTTAACATTGATCTTGGTGTCATAGCAGAACTGTATGCATCATTGACATTCTATGTGAAAGATGCAAGAGACAACTTCAACTTTTATGAAGCAGCAGCAATTAAGAAATCATCTATCCGTGAATATGAAGTTACAATGAAAAGAAAAGAAAACTTCGAGTCGATAAAACTCGCGAAGGCAAAGTAGAATTACATGGATGGAGGAACTTCTTCATTAATACTTATCTTGTGGTACTTGACAGATTATTGTCAGAATTAAACCATCGCAAAGATGTGTATGAAAACCTCTATGCATGGTTTGCATTTTTTACAAAAGTCACCACCTTGAATCCGACAGATATGGTATAACTGCCAATACTATTAAGCTTTGGGAATTTTACAAGGATGACTTGGTGGAAGCATTTGTTAATGAGTGTCTTCATTTCTGTAGGTTTCTTCTGAATTTGGAGAAAACTCCTACGAGCATTCTTGAGATGAGTGAGATGATCCAAGCAAAAGGATTAAAAGAAGTTTACTTATATGTTGATATTGCGCTCAGGATCTTCCTATGTATGCTGGCTTCCAACTGTACTGCAACGACTAAAGAACTCCTACAGTCACCTCTTTAGCTATCCTTAGTATTGAATCGGAACTCATGAGAGCTCTTAGCTACACAGATCTTATTGACTCCTTTGCTGCTCAACAATCTCGGCAGAAACTGCTTTGAATATTCTACAATAGTCAATTTCGTAACTAAACATAAAGATCATAAAGATAACCTACAATGCATTTCTGTTCACACATTTAACCCTTTACTGCCAAAATATTTTTTATGGTTAAGTTCTGAATGCTTATATTTGAAAGGTTACAAATGTGTCCTTTTGGGTAGTAAAGGGTTAAGGGATTGTTTTATATATATATATATATACACGGTGAACCAAAAGTAGGTGGACAGTCGGTTGAATACGGTTTGTGTTATATTATATTATAACTATGGTGTTCATTATAACTATGGTGTTTGTGTTATATTATATTAAATATTATAACTAAATTTATTTAAATTTTATTTTGTATTATAGTATACAAAAAATTAAATATGTATTCTCAAAATAAACGTTATCATTTACTGTCCACCTACATTTGGTTCACCCTATATATATATATATATATATATGAAAATTATTTCATGAAAGTAACACGTGTATATATATATATATATATATATATAATATATATATATATATATATATATATATATATATATATATATATATAGGTATCCCTTGTTTAATGATTGTGTTACATTCCTGAAAAACTGATTGCTAAGTGAACAATCGCTAAATGAGGATGTAACATGGGTTCATTGGGGATACATTCCTATGTGGTGCTTGTGGACAGCGAGGCTGTTGCTGGGGCAGGTCACACACTCTGTCTCTCACTCTCTCTCAGGGTGGACAGCATTGTAGGTCTGGCCCTGAAGATGGTGAACCTTGAGGTGGAAGATGTTGGTTGTGGTGACATTGACTCTGCCTTGGTTTTGAAGAAGCTTGTGATGGTTGCCTGGTGTGCCTTCTTTGCATACTACCCTAGTACATTTCATGGTAACAGTGGATGCCCTGCTCCACGATGTGCGCATCCTCAGCACTCCTGTTGGGGTTGGAATCATTCTCTACCAACTTGGTAAGGCAGTCATCAAACTGCGCAATAATGTCACACAGAAGGGGGAGAGTGAACGACTTGGGCAGCTTGTGTGGTTCCACCTCAGACTCCTCCAGTGCTTGCTTCTACATCAGGGTGAGATGGTCCTTTGCAGCCTTGAAGCCAGGGGCAGTCTTCTCCTTGGCAAGGAAGGTCCTGGAGGGCATCTTCCAAAACAGCCCTGTTTCATTAAAGTTGATGACTTGCTTGGGGCTGTATCCTCCCTCCTCAACCCTCACCTTCAGGAGTTCAGGGAAGGCATGAGCACTGGCCTCATCTGTACTAGTCACCTCACCAGTGAGGTGGAAGCTGTGGAGATTAGCCTGCCCCTTAAAGCGCTTGAACTACCCCGCACTGGCCTTGAAATTCTTGATAGTCCCAGCAGTCCTCTCAGGGTCCATGTCTTTCTGCAGGTCCTCCCACAGACTCTCAGCCTTGGCCATAATGATGGTGGTAGAGAGAGGCACACAGAGGCGAGTTTGATCCTCAATCAGATCTGGAGTAGCTGCTTCTTGTTCTCCATCACTGGATCATGTGCCCTAGTTATCCTTGTGGCAATGTTAAAAGTCACATTTTCCGCTGAGATCTTCAACTCAGGAGCCTTCTTGATGATGGTTGACTGGGCTAGGCCAAACACACTCACGATGGAGTTTGCCCCTTCACCATTCTCATGGTGCTTAATAATGTCCAGCTTAACCTCCAAAGTCAAGGACTTATGAGAGAGCTTAGCCTTACCCAATGATGCAGGGGAAGCAGCCACGTGCTTACTAGTCATTTTCAATGTTCAGTCATTTAACACAATCCAAATTAGCACCAAACAGTCTACACAATGTTGCTTTGCACTCCACAAATGTGGTGAATAACACAACAATCACAATCGTGCGCAATCTTATACAATGATGTAGAGGTATGAGTAACTCAGAACACTGGTGGGGTGAGAAGGAAGTGCAGGGGGTGGCTGCTTAGTTGTGCTCAGGTCGGGAAAGCTGTGCAGAAGAGTATAAATCCATTTCTGCGCATGGTGGCCATTTTGATTAGATAATGAAGTTAGAGATGGACCTGTGGAGTACCAGAAACCAAACTTTGCCCATCGTAGCAATCGCTAAACTAAATTTTGGCCAATCATTGTACAAGAAAAGGTGTTAATAAAAATAGATCACTGAAGCGAGTGATTGTTGAGTGAATGATCGTTAAACGAGGGATACCTGTATATAATATATATATATATATATATATATATATATATATATATATATATATATATATAAAATATGTATAAAATATGATTGATATAAAAATATCTTATATGTTAAGATATATTTTGCTAGAGTAAATGCCTAAACCATTTGACTACATTTTACTGAAAACCCTTATATCAAATAACTATTTATTGCTAAATTGGAACTTCATAAGTGTCTGAAGAGTGGCTAAATCAGTATGGCCCTTGGTGCCAGGAAACTTAAATCTTCCCCTGGTTGGTAGATGCCTAATATTGAATAAGAAATATTATTTATATACACCTGAACTGCAAGGGTTTCAGAATGGTCATTTATGCATGTCAGTTGCTCAATACTTTTACTTTTATGATTAGTGTCTATATAAATGCTTACTCCACCACCACTGTTATTATTTCTATATATGTGGTGACTCGTGTAACCTGGTATATTAAAAAAATGCCTTATTTTCATTTAACCAGGTCTCAGTCAATGTAATACATGTGAATTTATATTGTAACAATTTTAGATTGACCATCAACTCATCAAAGTTTTCATTTAAAAAGAAAATGTATTAAAAATTATTAAAAGTTATTAAAAGTTATGCAAATTTTGAGCTATTTCTTTTAAAAAGTCTTATCTTGTTATCTGGATTATATATCTCAATAAGAACTTGCAGCAGTTTGTTCACATTTTTATACTTCTTATTGTTGTTGTTACTGTGATCAAAGTGAACTGTTTTCATTTGTGCCAGACATTCTTCTTTCTTCAAAGTTGAAATTAATTTCCAAATGTTGGGATGCATGTTTGTCACTGGGCTTTGAAGTGCATTGTGATATCCTTCCAAACTGTTGTTGGTATGAGGCATATCTTGCTCTGTTCTGTTGCGAACATTCCAAGTGTCAATAGGAAATGCTGGAGTAACTCTTCCTCTTTGATTACCTCAACCTCTTTTACATTTAATATAGAACATTTCAAAATAAGACACTAGTTTTTCAGGGAGATCATTGTCAAGTTCCTCAAAACCATCAATTACATCAGTGATTGGAAAGGATGAAGAGCATCTTACCTTCAAGCTAAACTCATTATCTTGATATTTTTCTTTCAAACCAATCTCAACTACAGTACTTTCTGATAAATCTGCTGAGCCAGGTGAAACAGACAAGATGAAACACAAGCATTTGGAAAGGTTGATAAGAAGCTGTTGATGAAAGATTTTCAAAGTCCATCATGAAAGATTCAGGGTTCAATCCTGGATGTAGTTCTAATAACTTTGTGAAAAGTTGATTGTACATCTCTTCTGTCTTGTTTGGAAGAAGTGCAAATAATCTTTGAACACTGAATGACCCTACCTGAACATGGAGAGTGTATAACTGTTAAAATATATTTGGGCAGCATTTAAAATTTCCATCACCTGCCCAATGTCTGATATGCTCTGTCATTCAAACCCTTCTCAGTTGCAAACACAAGTAATCTGTTTGTCATTCTCTCCACTATCAGACTGCAAGAAAAGTTTGCCAATATCTAGGAATCTGTATTCATCAGGAATTTCATAGCCAGACCTTTCTTGAAGAATTGGACAGGCGCACTCTTTTGCCTGATGCCATTTCCTTATATTTTGACTTAAATGTGAAGTGGATGGCATCTCTGCCATTTCACCATCATCCAAGCTTGCACTAGCAGTAGCAATAAGTGACCAAGAAAATTCCTAAGAAGAGATAGTGGCAGCCTTCAAGTCCCTTAAATTATGAACTTTGGGTTTTGTAGTGGAGGAACTATAATGATGATCACCAATATGTTTAATGATGCCATAAATGTCTTCATCATGCATCAAGGTATGGACTTGAGCCTCGCAATCCTTTAATTTGCATTTCCAATAAGTCTCTATCCCATTTTCTATGCTTTGTATATGTAATTCATATCATCTACAAGTTTCTTCCTTCTCCAGGTGCTGATAATGATGAGGCATGGTAGTACAGAAGTAAAACCAGGTTTGACCTCAGTTGGCAGCAGTAGCAGAGTGACTGAACAGGTTAGGCTGACCCTATATTGTGACATTACTTTGATGTTGCTTTGAACCCAGATATTTATAGTCAGAAGGACTTCTGATAGCAGCATCTATTGAATATATTTTATAAATTTAAACTACTTTAATTTTTCTTTTAAATTTAAACTACTTAAATTTAAAACTAAAACTTAAAAGCATGGAGGTGAAATTACCCGGAGGCGGCGAAATTACCCGGAGGCAGTGAAATTACTTGGGTGGCAAAATTACCCATCATCATTTCTAGAACTGATTGCAGAAGCTGTGGAAGCCCAGTGCCAGGAATTATTGTTACTTGATATTATTATAGAACCCAGCATTTCTCTCTAGGATTCACCTGTTGTACCTATCTGGAAGAAAGATGGATCAATCAGAATGTGGTGTTTCCTGATAGTGGGAAAATCACTTGAAGAACATCTTCAGCTGGTGGAAAAAATACTTTAGCTGCTTTGGAACTAACTGGTGATTATCAAATTGAATTAATAAAATAAAAAAAAAAGTTTTCTTACACTTCAAAGGCAATTTTAAGTAAGGGGGTTGGGGGCACTTGCTGAATCCATCAAGGGGGGTATGCATCCAAAAAAGGTTGGGAACCCCTGCTCTAGAGGAAGCTGGTATAAAGATTAAACCTGTGAAATGTCAGTGGTTTCAACCAGATGTTGCATTTTTGGGCCATATAATCAGAACAAAAGGTTTATGGAAGTCCCCAGAGTATATGCAAAATGTGTAAGAGTTTCCCAAACTACTCTTTTGTCCTGTCACAAATCCTACAATCTCCTGCTGGTGGGATTCTAACATTTCTTCAATTTCTCCCTCCTGAATATCCTCAAGCCTTCCCCTCCAACATTACTGTCCAATTGGACAATTTTTGAGACTACTTTAACTTTAGGAAGACCTCAAAGTCGCTGACCACCTCGGGCCATAGTTTCCTCCAACAGGCATTAAGCATTGATGGCTTGACCTCATCCCAGAATTCCTAATGATGCTGAGGATATTCTGTATATTAAATGATTGCCAAAAAATTAGATGCTTGTTGCTGCAGTAGATGGCTAAAACTATTCCTTGTGTAGTAGGACTTAAAGGTGGCAATGACTCATTGGTCCATTAGCTGAAGAATTGAGGTTATATTTGGGGCAATGGAAAACTGTGAATGAGTAGGACCATGGCATGATTAGGGATGCACTGATACCTGCTCTTTGTTCCCCCCCGAGGAAATTTTGCAGATAGTCTAAAATTTGGCTCATTACGTAAAAGATTATGAATTTTCAAAGCATTTCAGTTACTGTTTACTTTAAAATGGAACAAATTATAATGAGTAAATTTCATTATATGTATATTTCACAATGATTATACACTGGATGCTCAGAAATTAGTTTTTTTCAAATTTTCATTTGAATTCAGCACCTGGTTTATCTCGTCTCAGCATCCAGCAAAAGTCAGCCATCATGTGAGGATCCCATCATCCCTTAAAGTTTTCTCCCATCTTTGATATATCCTGGTGAAATCTTTCCCCATACTCATCAGACACATCACCAAGACTTTCAGAGAAAAAATAAAAATGACTGTGCAAAAAGTGAATCTTTAGAGACATATGAGCTCTTAGGTCTTTATAAGCATCTAGAAGTTCTTGGATGAGTATTTTATAGCTACCAGCCTTATGACTGCCAAGACAATTCTGGCACACACTCTTGAAGGAATTTGAAGCACATAATTAATTTTGTTCAAGGTGTTCCAGAAATTCATCATTTAGAAGAGTTCCTATATGAGGTCTAATGGAAATTCCGTCTTTCAATTTAGCGTCAGTAATACTGGGGAATTTGTCACACAAATACTGAAATCCATGACAGTCTTTGTTCAGGGTCTTCACAAAATTTTTCATGAGACTGAGTTTTATGTGAAGTGGTGGTAGATAGATCTTTTTTGGATCAACCGATGGTTGATACTTCACACTGCTGTTCAGGAACAAAAGTTTCACAAGGAGTCCAGTCAGTCTTGCTGTCCCACAAGCAAAGAAAGCAGCAACATTTTGTGTACCCACTTTGCATGGCAAGGGAGGAGTCTAATTACTCTTAAATCACTACAGATATTCCACTGGTAGTTTTCATAACTAACAGCATTAAGAAGAATCACCATGTTTTCATATAACTCAGGTGAACAGAATGTCCAGTTGGTACACTTAGTTAGTTGTTACCATTGTGCAAAATATCCACTTTTATACTCTGCTTAGATGAATTAATAAAAAGATGCCACTGTCTGGGATCATGCTGTATATCAAAGAATGAAAATAAACCTATATCAGAGCAGAAGCACAAGTCATTTATTGTTTTGAAATAGCATGAAACATTGGAACTTCTTTTTTCAAAAAGATGTTATCCGAACATCTCCATCAACCAAATCCCATTGTTTCAGTCTTGATGTCAAAAGTTCAGACTGTGATTTAGAGAGCTACAAATCCCCTACTAAGTCATTCAAGTCATCTTGTGTGATGAAATAGAGTTCATTTTCATTACCAGAAGGACAAAACTCTGCATCACCAGCAGTGTGTTCTGAAGATTCTTCATCAGAAGAGAAATGAAGCACTTTTTTGTCTTCTGGTGGTGCTGGAACTGGCAGTTATCACTGTGAAGTACTACTGGTTTGATAGCTGAGTCAACCACAGTCAATCTTATGCCTGGTTTTGGAAGTAAACCAGTTATTTTGGTTTGGCAGAAGTAGCAGTCATTCACATGATTTTTTGGCTCATGCCAAATCATTGGCACTGCAAATGGCATGCTTTTTCATTTACCATTCAGCCAGTCTCTTAGCTGGTTTGAACAGAAAGTGCAGCAAACATGTGGTGCCCAGCTTTTCTCTTGGTCTCCAAGTTGACAACCAAAGTAGTGATAGTAGGTTATTTTAATGAGTGGTGTAATGTTTCTGCAATGTGAAGATGAAGTGAATAAACCACAAATGTAGCAGAATGAATCAGGTTTACTGCTGCAGCCTCTAGAAGCACAGATTGTCATCAAATCTGAAAAGAGAGAAAAGTACATGAAAACAATTAAACACAAACATTTGAAAAGTAATCATTAATGAAAAATCTGCAGGAAATACGGTCAACCAAAGAAATCCACCTTCTGTACAGAAAAACTTTGACCTGATATGCAAAAAGAGTTTATATTCAAAATCAGCACCCACAAATTAGTAGAATACAGTTACCTTTGAGTCTGAAGCAAAAACTTTGTTGACCAGTGTAATTATAAGCATGACTGCTCCCACACTAATTTCACTGCACTGTGAGTTTGAACCCTAACTTTGCTACCCAAGTCAAGAAGTGAGACCCAACAATCCCTTCAATTTATGAAGGTGAAGTCTAGTTTTGGCGCTCAGTTGAAAAAGTAGGTGGTGTTAGGGTGCTGAAGGTGGCTACAATAAACCTCTTAAATAATAAATATAAAGGATGCTAATAATTTCACCTGCCTGACTTATCCAAAAAGGAATGTCTCTTCAAATGGTGGCAAAACTACAAGTATTCCAAGCCTGAAGGACAAGAAATCATCTTAGCTGATTTGGCAAGAAAATACCTCTCTGCACACCCCTCATCCATTTTTTGTGAGTGATTATTCAGCACACAGGGGGTGGAAAATCTATGAAGCTACCAGAAGCAGATTGACCCCTGAGCATGGGGAGCAGTTAGCTTTTTTTTAATCATTGTAATCAAAGATTTTTTGTATTTCAGTTTCTAAGTAACTTTTGTTTTAGTAATGATAGCTAAGTTAGATTAGTATTAGTGTTAGTAACTGAACATGTGAAAGGATTATATGTATATGAAGACATTATAGGAGGAGAATAAATTGTTTGGTTTAATAACTTAATAAAGCATTTTTAATGATCTTATCCCAAAAGAGAGGGTACTAAAAGGTATTGGTTCTGAGTATCCAATATTCTGTATACCATTTTGCCTACCATAGTATATAGTTTTGAGGATCCATGGGTTTACATGGTAGTCCATGCACCAGCCTGCCACCCACCATTTTAAATCAGATATTGCTGCTCTCCCACCTGCCACCCATGGTGCTGTCCATGCTTGGATCAACTGGATGTGTGGGGTTCCCCTACCTCACATTCTCTCTCATGTTGTGCCCTGCACCGAGAAGACCTTGTCAAAGTGCTCCATATTTTTGTAGCAATTTCCTTGTGACTTTTGCTCATTTTTGCCCTTTATCCTTTATCATGGCCTCTAAGCATAAAGTGAGTGATGAAGGTGTAGAAAGTGTGAAGAGGGCAAGGAAAGTGATGTCATTGGAAAACAAAGTGGAGTTGTTTGATTGCCAAGCATGTGGAGAGAGTATGGTGTCTGTGGGGAGTCATTTTGGTGTGAATGAGTTGACTGAGAACAATTAAGAAAAGCAAGGCTACTATCAACCTCTGGGTTCACCACCTTTCATCCCATCACAGTTGCCAGGTCATCTATTGATGATCCTGAGCCTGAGGAGGAGAGGGACAGCTCTGCATCCTTCAAATCCCCACCCGAACATCACCATCATCATCATAGTCATCATTATCTGGAGTTGATTATCATTATTTAAGGTAAGTAAAATGGGTTCACACACACACACACACACACACACACACACACACACACACACACACACACACACACACACACACACACACACACACTCTTTTCCTTTATTATTCATATTTATCATGTTTAGTGTGGGCATAGGATGTGACCATAGCTGAGGACCCCCTAACCCTATTTTTCCCATAAGCCTTTGCCCTTTAGTCTTACCAACCACAGGTTTTTTTTTTTTTTTTTTTTTTTTTTTTTTTTTTTCAGAAATGTAACTCCTGCAGTTGGTGAGGGAAACTTTAAAAGCCTATAGTAGTAAATTAGGGGAAATGTGTATAGAACTGATTTTCAAACTGCATGATAGTGGTATACTATGTTTTTTTTAAATTCCAGTGGTAAATGACATCTTGTTGTGAGGTTTTGGCTTGCTTTTCTCTTTCACTTGGTTTTTCCTCTGACACTTATTATCTGAAAATTCTAGCCTTGATTTTTTCTATTGTTCCCACTTATTTCTGATTTACTCTTCCAGTTGTTGATTTTTATTTTTTTTTGGACCCCAGCAAGCTTTTAAACTCTCCAGACTTGAATTTCCAGCTGACATATCTACAGATCTACAGAAGCTAAGGCTAACAAAGACCCTAAGATCCACTCTAAGGCTAGCCCGAGAGAAAGGAGAGAGTAGGGGGTTAAGAGAAGAGAGGAGAATAAGGGGTTAAGTAAGGAGCAACACCTATCATTCGTGGGTTAACATTCATTCAGAAAAAGAGGGAAAAAGTCTCACCATCATCATCCGCCGGCCACTGCCGACAAGTCAGAAAAATAGTCGGAGAATATAGGAGAGGGGTGAAAGATGAAAAGAAGTAAAATAAGAACGCTTACAAACCATGCAAACACAGTCTTAACTCACTGTCATACCATGCAAACTACAAACATGCAAGAAAAGAGTTAGAGACATGCAAAGTAAGGAGGATAAGAAAAAAAAAAAAAGTAGGTAAAGTTAAACAAAAAGTGGGTTAGTTTACGCTATGAGCTACATCTACATTCGTGTTAGTCTAATTTTTTTTTTTTTTTTTTTTTTTATTGCTGGCATCATGCTGGCATGTCACAAGCTGGCATTCATCATCAACAGACTCATCCTCGAGCACCACCACCAGAGCTCCTGTTGTTAACTTTCTTTTTTAATTTTAAACAACGTTAATATTTTTAAAATGTCTGTCAAGACGGTTCTTAAACACATTAACGCTGGTAGAATGAACGACTGACGCGGGAAGATTATTCCATTTATCAATTACTTTAAACGTAAAGAAGTTTTTAGCGATATTAGTAATGAAACGTCTGCCACGCAACTTGAATCCGTTATTGCGAGTATTACTATTATCGAAAGTGAACAATTTGTCAAAATTTACATTATCGATGTTATTAACGATTTTGAAAACTTCAATAAGCTCCCCCTTAATCTCCTAGTTTCGAGTGAATACAAGTCTAACACTTTAATCCTATCTTCATAAGGCTTATTGCGCAATGCCGGAATAAGTTTCGTGGCACGATGCTGAACCCTTTCTAACCTATCAATATCCTCACGCAAGTATGGGCACCAAAACTGAACGGCATATTCCAAATGAGGCCTGACTAGGGACTTGTAAAGGGGCAATATAATATCCTTCGATTTAAATTCGAAATTAAGCGCTATGAAGCCTAACATCCTATTAGCTTTTGCGCAAGACTCCAGGCACTGGTTCCTAACCTTTAAATCTTTAGTTACGCGTACGCCTAAATCTACTTCCTCGTCAACGCTCGCTAAATCCCTATCATCCATCGTGTACACGTAATTATTGTTGCGAGAACCTATATGCAAAACTTTACATTTATCTACGTTAAATTGCATCTGCCACTTATCCGTCCACTCCATAATCCTATCTACATCGTCTTGGATCCTATTTCTTGGATCCTATTTCTATATGATTAGAGATATGGGAAGTATTGAAGAATAGGGACCCCAGCCTTCTTTAGTTAGGCTTATAAGGCTAACTAAGGAAAATATCATGACCTAACCTAACCAATCATTAGGTTAACTGTACGCCCTTGATGATTGGTTAGGTTAGGTCAGGTCATGATATTTTCATTAGTTAGCCTTATAAAGCTAACTAAAGAAGGCTGGGGTTCCTATTCTTCAATAGCTCCGAGATGTGACCAAAGTTGTGTATGGATAATGATAAGCTTTATGAAAGCTATATAAAACCACCAATTGTGAATTAATGGCTACAGTGAAACCCAAATACTCGTCAGTGGACTTATTGCAGTCCATTTGTAAGGGTTGCAGGTGGCATATCATCACAAAAGTGTCATTACCAGAGTCTATTAATAGTCCTGATCTGACTCCCAAGTTGCCCTTTGCAGTACCCTGTGCTAGCACTGTGCACCTTTTGGTTGGAACCTAGTGCCCAGTTTACTGAATCCACCAGACCTACTTCCCTTGTCCATATCCTAGCCATTGGACCCACTGGAGGATTCAAGACCAGTGTCTTCTCAGTAAATCCTAAAAGGGAAGGTGGAAGGCCTGGCAGTATCAAAATGGGCTGCTTTGGTTGCCACTTGTCTGGATGACATTAGGGAATTGTTATTAGTAAAGGAGCCTGATGACATCTCTGAACAATTGACTCTACCTCTGTAGTCTGTGTCCCCAGAGGTACTTGCCAGACTCTATGTTACATTGTGGGAAGAATGCTACAGTAAAGTTTGTGTCTCTGTCCTCCTGGTTTCTTGATCTGGAGTGATATGGGAAATAGACCCAGTGAAGCGGATCAAGAAAAGCACAGTATGGTGGTGTGATTGGAAGGGGTTGCAAGTGGTGTGGGAGTAAACAGTGGATTGTGCCAGTGAAAAAAAGGGTTATACTAGTGAACAACATTTTAGTTTAAGTGAAATTGTTGTAAAAAAAAATTGAAAACAAAAAGTTTAAGTGTGTTTTAAAAAAAATTATATTGTGCGTTAATTATGTAATTTTAGTATTAAATAAATGTGTAATAATTTTATGTAATTTGTTTTTGGTTATAATGTAAAAAAATTAAATTTATTGGGAGATTCACCAATTTCTGATGTAATAATTTTTTGTAATTTATACTCCAGTGTTTAGATTGTAGATATATTATTCTGGTAAAGAAAATGAAGAAAGTCAGGGGAAGGAATGGAGGGGTCATGAATTTTTCACCAAACTTTATATTCAAGCAATAGGCATGGACTAAATTCACCATTTCCCTTTATTAATGACCCATCTGTCTTTTGGTCCCATTTGTATTTGTTGTGGGTCAATCTCTTGTATTTTTTTTTTTTCTGAGTGTTCTTTCCAGTAATTTGGTAATTATTCCCTGTTCATTCATATTAACCATTCCTGCAGGGAATTAGGTGTTGCAGGGTTTCTGAGTCATATCTGGTTCTCTGGAATTTTGTTAGTTAAATCTAAGAAATCTCAAGTTTTTTGTCTCCCCATAGAAGATATTAGTTATATATTAAAAAGAGCTATTTATAAACTGTTTGGCAGTAATTGCTGTGGCAGTTGTTTGTTCCTGGAAGATGCTGGAATATTTATTCTTGGAAAGCCTATTAAGGTATTTTATTAAAAGTAATGTAATTCTTTGCCAGAGTTTATTAAACATTAAAATTGTCCCAAAAATTGTTAATGATTAGGATATTTGCCAGATGATTGATTATCACCATCTAAATAGTACTGCTGAGTTGACCATTGATTGGTATTCATTTAGACCAGTGGTGCACAAACGTTTTTGATGTGAGGGCCAAGCGAAGAAAATAACTAAATGTATTAGCCTACTTACTTTCCATCTAATTCATAAATTGGGTCACTTTTATATTCTAACTTTTTCAGTGAATTGAAAAGACCCATGGGGGATACATTTGGCCCGTGGGCCAGGGTTTGTGCATCACTGATTTAGACTGTAAGTATGGACATTGGACATGTGTAATATATTTGGTTAGGCTTGGATTAAAGACCAGAGTTTTAGTTATTGCTTCAGCTTACAGTGCCTACTTGTTGCATTTAACTAAATCCTGTAACTTTTGTTATTTGCTAGAATAATCAGATATGGATTATGTTTATTATTATCTTAATTAGTCATTTAACTCTGGAGCTTTGTTTGTTTCCCATGCTTGGTTTTAGGTGTTTACCTCCCTGATTTATGTATTGATTAGTTATGTTTGAATTTTGTTCCAATACTCCTTGGTGGTGTGTGGTGGTTAATGTTGCTGACTATGAATCCATTGGCCCCAGGATTGAGACCCAGTGATGGCAGCTGATGCACAACAAAACCCAGCTGTTCGTCCTTCCACACAATAAAGTGGTTGGTAGGTAAATGGGTACCCTGGGTAGCCTAGTGGTTAAAATGCTGGGCTACATTAAACTGTAGGTCTAAGGTGGAGTGAAAAACTTGACCTTCATCAGAATGAACAATCCAGGTGGAAGCAACCCAAAGGTTAAAAGTTATGGTTATTAATATTATTTCTCCTTATCACTTCTTATTTGAATTGATTATTTTACTGGTTAATTATGTTATTACTTTCTTTTTTCCAGTGATTATTCATGTAATTTTTTTCCCAGTTGTGTATTTATTTATTGGTTATTTCTCCTGTGTCTGAAACTAATAATTGTGTGTTTGTCTAGGCAACCAGTGGAGCCTAGACTAAATTGGAAATCAACTGAAACTTCACCTGGGTATCACCACTCCAGATTTACCAATTACCCAGATTTCTAGAAAACTACTGGTTGGGAACCTGTTCCCACTTGTTTCAAATTTAATTTGGGTCCTAATAACACCAGTGAGCATTCACATTCACATTCACATTCACAGGGGTTCCAGAGACTTGCCACTAAAACCAGGTGCATGTATTATAAACTTGACCAGACATTAACTATATTTAAACTATGTCTGGATCAGACTTGGAGAATTGCTCTGTTGGAGAATTCTCATATATTACTTTTACTTGTTGTTTTCTTACCATTTGTTCTCACTGAACCTCATTTTGAATATATTGCTTGTACATAATTTTGTATTTTTATAGTTGAGTTATTTTCAGAAGTAATAAAGGGAAAAAGAAAAGCAGACTTATTTTTATATTGGTCACCTCAGAAATCCACTTCATTTCTTGGATACCGAGTAATTGGGACTCAGAGTGTGGACATAGTAACTGAATACTGACCATTTATGGTACCTTAATTCTAACCTGTGTAGCTGGATAATCACTGGATGGTCATTGTAGTTTTTACAGTTTATATGAAGATTGAATCAGTGCATCATAGATTCCTCCAGAAAGCCATAGTTAAAGTTTAAGAATTTTAAACCAGGATTGCAAATAGTCTTCCAGAAAAGTAATCATCATGAGAACAAGAACCTATGGAGAATTGACAGTTATTGTAAGCAGGGTTGTGGAGTCGGAGTCGTGGAGTCGCACGTTTCAGGGTGGAGTCGGAGTCTGAGTCGAATTTTTACAATGTGTGGAGTCGGAGTCGGAAAATTTTGGACCGACTCCACAACCCTGGTTATAGCCACTAGGTTAAGAAGGGTTATTCAATTTTAAGTAGGACTACTACTGGTTAGACCTTAATTATGTTTAAGAGAATCTTTTTCATTTATATATATATATATATATATATATATATATATATATATATATATATATGGAAAAAATAAAAATCCCTTAATATGATAATATCTACAAGTCAATATCCTTCTTAATATTTGAATGTTCCCTTATCCTAGAAAGTAACCTGACGATTCATGTGGTGGTGATGAAATGTCTTATTATTATGATAATTATAGAGTGAAACACTAGAGGAGTCGGAGTCGTATATTTAAAATGTGAGGAGTCGGAGTCGGATTTTTAGATTTTTTACAATGTGTGGAGTCGGAGTCGAATTTTTACAATGTGTGGAGTCGGAGTCGGAAAATTTTGGACCGACTCCACAACCCTGATTGTAAGTACAGTTAATGGAAAGATCCAGAACCAGAATAAGGTTGTCAGTAGAAATCCCAGAGTTGAAATTGCGAGTAAGAGTGCACTGAAGAAGAGACTACCTGATATCTGAAGGTAGGCTTCCCTTGTGGACCTTCACTATTGTAAACCCTTATAGAAACTTGAAAGGGTGCTGGGTTGTTCAAAGATAGTTACCCAGGGACTATGGCTTTACACAACCACTACAGACAGCATTAGGATGAGGAATGGCATCTGTCACAAATTGTTACTGAACCTGAGAAATATTTTTTTACAGTTCTCGCATAAAAATTAAAAAGTGTAAAAGCCTTATAATAAAATGTCTTTGATTTTCTTGTGATATAACTTTTTACTATACATTCATGAAATTTTAAAAATTCACTATTCATTTATAATTAGTTTTATCAAAGTCTTTCAGTGTTGTTCTTTACAATGATTTTTTACAATGTTTCAGAAATCTGAAGATTCCTATCAAAATAGAACTTCTGAAATTTCTGATGATTCAGATCTTGAGGATTCAAAAAGATTCTGATATGTCATTGAATGAGCAGATTCTATTTAAAAAAATTAAGGGCTCCAGATACCCGATCGTTACACTAAGAAAAGTGAACATCAAGGACCATGAAGTGACTTTCAAAAAACCTTTTATTGAAGAGGTAAGATAAGAAACTAGTTGGTACTAACCAGTGAAATGCTCCATATAAATAAAATTAAAAAGTGTGTCTTAAATAAAATATCTTGGGGTTTTCTTGTGACATAACTTTTTATCGTTATACATTCATGAAATTTTAAAAATTCATTAGTTATTTATCATCAAATTTATCCAAGTTTTCAGTGTAAATTTCTTTACAATGATTTTTAACAATATTTTAGAAATCCAAAGATTCTCATCAAAATGGAACCCCTGAAATTTCTGATGATTCAGATCTTGAGGATTCAAAAGAAGATTCTAATGCATCATTGAATGAGCAGATTCTGTTTAAAAAAATTAAGGGTTCCAGATACCCGATAGTTACACTAAGAAAAGTGAACATCAAGGACCATGAAGTGATTTTCAAAAAATCTTTTGTTGAAGAGGTAAGATAAGGATGTAGTCAGTACTAAGCAATGAAATGTTCTCTAAAACACAATTTAAATCAGGAAGATAAAAATATTGGAATATTTTTAATTTAATTATTGAATTAATTAAAAATTGCTTCCACTGCCATGTAAAAAATGCCATTAACCCTTTAACAATGGAATTTTTTGTAGTGTTAAGTTATTATTGCATGTATTTGAAACAAATGTTACCAATTTGTACTGGTTGTCCATAAAGGGTTAACAGTAAATAAATACTTTATTGCACTTTGTATATGACATGTTTTTTTTTGCGAAATCAGTCTTTTCGCAAATTCTCCGGTCAGTTTGCAAAGAAACCAAATAATAGTAATTTTACAAAATGACCTTAAATGTTTGGTCATTTTGCAAAAACAAAAAATCAGTCAATTTGCAAAATCACCAATAATCTTGTTGGTGTATTTGCAAAAGATCTCCAAACAGGTGAGAGCTACTGTCACTCAGACCTTTAAACTATCTTGTGAGGTGACCCCTGTGACACCAGGGTAAGCATTCGTGCCTCAGCTAGGCTCTCATTGTGACCAACAGTGTCATTGTGGTTAGGTTAGGAGCTAGAAGGTTCTACAGTATTAGAACAAGAGATTTTGCAAATACACCAATAAGATTATTGGTGATTTTGCAAATTGACTGATTTTTGTATGTTTTTGCAAAATGATCAAACATTTAAGGTAATTTTGTAAAATTACTATTGTTTTGGTTTCTTTGCAAACTGACTGGAGAATTTTCAAAATGACCAATTTCGCAAAAAAACTAACATATACACTCTAAAAGTGTTGAAGAAATTGAAGAATGAATAAGCCTGTTTTAATTATAAATTTGGTAAACAAAATAGTTACTTGGTTTTCACAGAACATCATATTGAAATTATATGTAAAATATATACAGGGTTGGAGGGAAGTCTTTAAGGATTTTATACATACAAATACGTAATTTGTTAATAATAAATAAATTCCAATGATATCACTGCAGTGTATGCAATACTTTTCAAAGCAACTATACAAGGCCAGGAATGACCCTAGGCCCCAGGCCCAGTCAGTGCCATGTCAGTAAGGAATACAGCAATGAAGAAAAAGTGTATCTTGTATTGTCGGCAATTTCTCTATTTCTTATAATAATTGTGAAGAAAGTTGCATTTATTTCAGAAAATATAATAAACCACCACCAAATGCAATCACTCTTTGATACTGGAAGCTCAAACTTTTGGAAAAAGGGAGCCTGGTAAAAAATCACCTAAGAAGTGAAAGGTCAGTAATGGTGACAGGAGACAACAACAAAGAAAATGTCCTCATTAACCACATTGCAGTTCCATGCATTGGTCTCTCTTTAGACAAAGGTCAAGCTGGTGGCTCTGCCTCTATAAAAAATGTGGAATGCTTCATGATTTTGCACGTCATCCTTGCGCAGGGGCCATGCTAATCTTCTCTGTATCATTCCAATTTTAGTGTATGTACTGCCAAACTGCTGAAGCTGGTCCTTGCCAATTTTCAAGTTTATCTAACAACCTCAATGAGAAAAGTCACAGAGGATTTGGGTATTTCCAAATTTTCAGTTGCAAAAATATTGAAATCATAGGGGTACCATGATTACAAACCCATTTACTCTCAGCTCATATACGACGATTCTGATAGATGACTGCAGTTTGCTGAAACAATAAGACAAAAGCTCAACAGTGATCCAGATTTCTTTCAAAGGATCAAATTTTCAGATGAATGTATCTGGTTTAATGAGTAAAGGAAACAAAGAACATTCACTACAGGGTGAAAACAAATCCCAAAATATGATTGGGTAAACCCATTAAAATGGCTACACTAACAGTTTGGGTGTGCATTGCTTATTTAGGACTCATTTCCTTTGACGTATCAAGAGGTGCAATGGGTGGAAAACACTATTGCCAGGTATTAAGGGAGAAAGTTTTGCCACAGTTTACTAATGGTGTTGGCAGGAATTGGCTTTATCAACATGGTGGAGTGCCACCACATTATCTGCAGCTGCTTGTGAGATTCTGGATATGAACCTTGAAGGAAGATGGCTTGGGCAGTGAGGTTCCATTGAGTGACCAACCAGATCACCTGGTTTAACTTTGTGTGATTTCTGACTTTGGTCTTATTTGCATGACAAACTCTGCACTCCTGGTTTCATCTATCCAAATGTGAATGCCCTTGGCCACAGAATAGATGAAGAACTGAAAAGGTTCCCACTCGATATGTTCAGAAGAATGATGAAGAGGTTCATAGAGAGAATCCACGAATGTATCAGAGTGGATGGAGAACTCTTTGAAGATTAAATTACAATTTAACAAAATATTTGTAGAAATAAAATTTTTAGACTTTTTGTTTGATTTGTTTCATCATTTGAACGCTTATCTGTATAATGTTTGTTAATTAAATAGTTGTATGTATAAATCCTGAGAGACTTTTCTCCTAACTTGTACATTATTTTTTAAGTAATAGATATAAATAATTTATAGAATTCATGGATTCTTTAATTTTGAAGTATCTTAATTGTTTTTTGTACTGAACAAAAAATGCAGGAATACTTTTACTTTGCTGCATGAAACATATACTGTTGAATGGCAATTTTTGGCTTGATTATGAGAAACCAGATTCTGTACAAGTGAAACTAGTGTCACCCTTTTCTGTACTTTCTGCACTAATATCTGTGGATTAAGTATAAAAAAGTTGTCAGAATCCTAAATTTGCTTTATACCAGATCTTTTTGACTGCTGCATAAGCTACTTCCAAGATGTTCAGCTTCACAAATGTTTGGTGACCACAATGTCTCAAACCTCCCAGAGGTAACAAGATGTGCTTAATACAGGTTAATGCAAAGAATTCAAAATTCAGACAATCCAGGTATCCAAGCTATTCATTAGTCTGGCTTTATCTTCTAAACTATGGATTTCTTGGTATGAAAATGTTTGTCTACAGCTCTACAGGGCTAATATTGGTATTATCATTACTCATACTTTTATCATTATTTTTTAGTCTTGGTTTCATTTAGTTTCTATTACTACTTTTATTATTGTTTCATTACACATACTATTAGTTTTATTTAGTTTTTTAGTTTTTAATTATTATTATTATTTTGTAGCTGTATTATTTCCAGTTTTCAAGTAAATATTAAGTAAAAAATATAACTAGACTATACCTTACTTAAAATTAAAAGTTGTCTACTCTTCCACATTATGAAGATATACGTGAAAAGTTCATAAAAGAATGAATTTAAACACAATAAATTGAGAAATTTATAAAAGAATAAATAGATGAATAAATTCATAATGGAATAAAACATGAATATTGATTAATTAGCATAAACATATATACAGGCAGTCATTGACATATGCCTAATTGTATCCCAGGGCCACAAAATCCTGAATATGGCATTATTATATACAGTCGACCCTCGACTTACGTAATTAATCCATTCCAAGATGAGTTACTTAACTCAAAAATGACGTAAGTCAAACCCCAAAATACATGTAAATTGGGTAATCTGTTCCAGGACCCCAAAAAAGTATTGAAAATAAAATAATTAAATTTTTTGATAAAAACTGTATATAAACAGAATTATAATGGTAATTAATAATTATTATTAAGAAACACCATCTGTAAAAGAAAATACATATTAAAAATTAATAATAAAAAATTAATTTAGACTTACATTGGAGAGAGAGTTGAATGGCTTGGAGGGTTGGCGATGGTGGTAGTGGTGGGTTGGTAGTGGTAGCACTGCATTTGCGATTACGCAACAAAATAATTACGTAAGATGAATCAATTACAGTCAATGGGGGGCTTCTCGTAACTTGAAATTACGTAAGATGGTGATGATGTAAGTCGAGGGTCGACTGTATATAAAATCATTTACAATCTCCTTCAAAACATAAGTACACAGGTCAGGTGTTTTTGGCCAAAAATTGCTGGACAGGTTGTGATGAGTGAGATGGTGCTTATTATGATGAAGCATCCAGTCTCTGGACTCACTTCTGTCACCATTTCCTCCAAACTGCTTCATATACATGTCTTGCACTCGAATGTAAAATTCCTTGTTGATTGTTTGTCCCTGTGGAGCATATTCATGGTGCATAATAGGGCTGACTAACTCATATCAAAGTAACTGGATTTCTGATTGAAGTATTTTTTGGTATTAAAAATTGCCACCAATGTATGTCAGCATTTATTTGCAGAATAGCTATCTTTACACTAGGGTGATGGGTGGTGCCATCTTGATTATTTTGTTCTGGAAACTGGCTTTCTGTTGGATGGTGACAAGAAGCAAGCTTAGCCACATTGTAATACATTTTTCATTCAGGAATTCACATTCCTTTCCTTCCTATTTTTACATGCAAAACATGTAAAATATGAAAGCAACCTTGAAAGCAATTAAATTCTCCTTTGTTGGTTGCATATAAGCCATATAATTTGGACCATGTAAAAATAAATTGTTTTATCTTTGTATGCTCATTTCATAATGGTAGCAATGAAAAAAGTGTATGTAAATAGAAAAATGAGACATACAAAGGATTTAAGCACTTTAAAATTCAGTAATAGCCCAGGAGAGTTTTGATATTTTTTATATTTATTGACCTTTCTTCTATATTGACTGAAGTCTCATCTCAGATTTGATAGACAGCCCTAGTGCACAGCACCTTCACAGTAAAAAAACCCATAACATTACCTTCATTTTGCTGTATGCTTGCCACACTTTTTTGGGTCATGGGGATGTAGGACTCTTCCACACTGATGACTGCTTCTTGGTTTTGGGATCATATCCATACACCCATGTCTCATCACCTGTTGTAATGTTTTTTAAAAATGTCACATTGTTACATGCATGTTCAAACAAATGAGAAGCCATAAGCATGTGATTTTCCCATTGCTCTTCTGTTAGCAGCTGTGGCACAAACTTTGCTGAAACACATTTCATGTTCAAATCTTCAGTTAAAATTAAGTGGCATGAGCTTATTGAAATTTCAACCTCTTGGGCAATCTTGTGAACAGTCAGTCATCGACCATTTTGGACCATTGTGTGCACTTCTGCCACAATTTCTTAATTTTTTGATGTTGAGGGTTGTCCAGACCATGGATCACTTTCAATGGAAGTTCTTTCATCTGTAAACTGGTGGAACCAATCAAAAACTTGTGTACAGCCCATAGCAGCATCACCGCTGTTTTGAGTAAATCAAATATTTCACTGGCTGTTTTCCCAATTTTAAACAAAATTTAATACAAACACATTGCTTGGTACTCTCTGATGTCATAAGAAATCACCACAAAACAAAATGCATTTAACTTTATTAGCTCACCACAGTGGACTGATGCTACACCATGAAGTGCAACTCTATTAGTCAACTTGTCTCAACATACAAAGATATGTTTAGCACAGTCACAACTCCAAGCATGACATTGTTCTAAAAATAAATACCCTGTCCAGATACTTTTTGAACAGACCTTGTATGTAATAGGTATGTACCTAGGTAGGCCTACTGTATTTTCTTAAGAAAAATACAACTAATACCATATGAAAATGTTATGCAAGACATTGTATTGAAATGATTTTATTTAGTTTCTGTATCAAAACACTAATTACTATAAGTTGAGTAAGAGCTGGTGTACCATCAACAAATGGCACTTAAGTTTTTCTTTACTATTTGTTAAATTGAATTTAAAACATGGTTCCTTTTAGGGGACAGGTCTCTTTTTTTCCCTTAATGATAGTCCAAGTTAAATTTACAAATTACTTTGTTTCCAGAGAACTGAAATGGAGGAAGAGACTGTAGATTCTGTTGAAGACATTACTGTCTCCCATAGAACTGAAATGAGAAAAAAAAAACTAGATCCTATTGAAGACATTACTATCCCGAAGAGAACTGAAATAGGAGAAGAGGTTGCAGATCCCATTGAAGACATTGCTGTTGACAAGAAAACTGAAATAAGGGAAGAGGCTGTAGATCTCATTGAGGATGTTACTGTCTCTCAGGGAACTAAAATCAGAGAAAAAATTTTAGATCCCATTGAAGACATTACTATCCCCAAAAGAACTGAAATGAGTGAAGAAGTTGTAGATTCCATTGAAGACATTACTATCCCCAAAAGAACTGAAATGAGGGAAGAGGCTGTAGATCTCACTGAAGGCATCACTGTCTCCCAGAGAACTGAAATGAGGGAAGAGGCTGTAGATCCCACTGAAGACATTAATGTCTCCCAGGGAAATAAAATGAGAGAAAAAGCTGTAGATCCTATTGATGACATTACTATCCCCAAAAGAACTGAAATGAGGGAAGAAGCTGTAGATCCCAATGAAGACATTACTATCCCTGAGAGAACTGAAATGAGGGAAGAGGCTGTAGATCCCACTGAAGACATTACTGTCTCCCAGGGAAATAAAATGAGAGAAAAAGCTGTAGATCCTATTGATGACATTACTATCCCCAAAAGAACTGAAATGAAGGAAGAAGCTGTAGATCCCAATGAAGACATTACTATCCCTGAGAGAACTGAAATGAGGGAAGAGGCTGTAGATCCCACTGAAGACATTACTGTCTCCCAGAGAACTGAAATGAGGGAAGAGGCTGTAGATCCCACTGAAGACATTACTGTCTCCCAGAGAACTGAAATGAAGGAAGAGGCTGTGGATCTCATTGAAGACATTGCTGTCTCTGAGGGAACTGAAATGAGAGAAAAAGCTGTAGATCTCATTGAAGACATTACTATCCTCAAGAGAACTGAAATGAGGGAAGAGGCTGCAAATTCTATTCAAGATGTTACTGTTACTGTCTCCCAGAGAACTGAAATGATGGAAGAGGCTGTGAATCTCATTGAAGACATTACTATCTCTGAGGGAACTGAAATGAGAGACAAAGCTGTAGATCTCATTGAAGACATTACTATCCCCAAAAGAACTGAAATGAGTCAAGAAGCTGTAGATCCCATTGAAGACATTACTATCCCCAAGAGAACTGAAATGAGAGAAGAGGCTGCAAATTCTATTCAAGATGTTACTGTCTCCCAGAGAACTGAAATGAAGGAAGTGGCTGTGGATCTTGCTGAAGACATTACTTCCTCCCAGGGAAATGAAATGAGAGAAAAAACTGTAGATCCCATTGAAGACTTTACTATCCTCAAAAGAACTGAAATGAGGGAAGAAGCTGTAGATCCCATTGAAGACATCACTGTCTCCCAGAGACCTGAAATGAGGGAAGAAGCTGTGGATCTCATCGAAAACATTACTGTCTCCCAGGGAACTGAAATGAGAAAAAAAACTGTAGATCCTATTGAAGACATTACTATCGCCAAGAGAACTGAAATGAGGGAAGAGGCTGCAGATCCCATTGTTGACATTGTTGTCTCCCAGTCTACTGAAATGAGGGAAGAGGCTGCAAATTCTATTCAGGACATTACTGTCTCCCAGAGAACCGAAATAAGGCAAGAGGCTGCAAATTCTATTCAGGACATTACTGTCTCCCAGAGAACTGAAATGAGAGAAGAGACTGTAGATCCCATTGAAGTCATTACTGTCCCACAAAGAAGTGAAATGAGGGAAGAAGCTGCAGATTCCAATGAAGACATTTCTGTCTCCCACAGAACTGAAATGAGGGAAGAGGCTGTAGATCCCATTGAAGTCAGTACTGTCTCTCAGAGAACTGGAATGATGGAAGAATCTGCGTATCCCATTGAAGACATTACCTACAACATAGATCCCCACAGTTTCATCGAGTGTGAAGATAATTTAAGTGAGGTAAGTGTAAAAATGCAATAATTTATCAGAATTTATTTTTTTCACTAAATATAGTCATGAAGTAATTAATATACAGGACAGTAGGTAGGACCTATTCAAATTTAATTTTTTAAAATCCTTTCACTGTATTTACACACTGTAAGAATTCAGAGACAATAAGTTTTTGCAAACTGAATATTGTAACTGTTATTATTTGTTTAGTTATTATTTAATTAATCATATTAATAATCTTATACCTTCTATAATTATCAATGAAAACATTTTATTCTTTCCATATTTGAGTTGAGGCAAAATCTAGTGTATTGTCTAACTGAAGTCAGTTAAACCACGTGTGACTCTTACCTTTAAATAAATTTTGTAGTGAATTAGCTAGACATTTTTCTTTAAATATAAAATTTTGTAAGAGCATCAACAGGACTACTACTATTTATCACCTCTTCTAATAGCTGAACCTTCATGTATGTTGAGCAAGGTTTCAGTAAATAGGAGGGAAGGGGAGTGTGCAAGGAAGGAGGCATCTGTACCTTGCTGTCTCACTCTAAAGCTAAAGAACACTCCATGTAAAAAATTAATATTTTAAGGTCGAATTACGGAAGACTAGGCCTGAGCAAATTAAGGTTTTTTAATAAATCATTTAAACATTAAAACAAATAATAAAACAGTATTGGCATTTTTAGTCACTGACCATACAATAATAAGAATGATTAAAATACTTAAAAATTGCCATGGATAGTGTCTAGTAAATTTTAATCAAGAACATTGTATTGTAATCATTGTTGGGGGCATAATACTGTGAAAATTTGAAAATTACCACTGAGGTTTTCTTTGTCCTGTTCCCACTGCCTTTAATAATCTGTTTTGGGGTTGCACCAAATTCTTTTCAGGGTAAACTAACCTTACAGGATTCACTAGAATGAAGCCACTTCATCCTGTTGATGTGGAATTTATTCATATTTCTTTTGAAAAGCCCTTACTTAATAGTATGATAGATGGAGATTTTTTGAGGGGTGACAACTTTTTTTAACACTTTCTGGAGTTTTGGCTTGACTTAATGTTGTGTCAAATAGCTAACTTAGTGAAAGTTATGCAGAAAGGGAATTATTGTTGTAATGTCTTTTGATAAACATGACTTGTGTGATGTAGGTCTTCAGTTCACATGCCAAGTTCCTTTCAATGATGGATTGTTTCTTCTGTAACAGAAAAAAAGTATGCCTGTCCCTCACTACTGTCACTCGCAAATACTGGCTTTCATTTTGGAATTCACAGTGTATCAGACCCTTTGAGATACTGGCACCCATGTTGCTTTGTGTTTGGTCTTTTTATAGAAATACAGTAAAACCTGCACTCTCTGGCAATCAACTATCTGGAAAACTATCCAGTAAAGCCTAAAGCTTAAGGGCCAAATTAAATAAAATAAGTAGTTGAGCTTCACAATTATTTATGTCATTGTAAATTGAAAGGATTGTATTTATTTTATTATTAATAAAGGTTATTCAGTTCAATTCAAAAACTTTAGGAACTGTCAAATTTCATATTAGGCCAATACAATTCACCAATCTAGAAACTGGGAAGCTTTCTGATGCCATCCAGAAAAATCTAAAACATCCTTAACATTTTTAATAAAATAAGACCTAAGTTTTACTTGTTTCAGCTGTCCCATACATACTTAGCATAGTGTTTATGTTGATTACAATATAGTTTACATTGGTGTACAGTGCAGTATATTCAAAGTTTGAGTTTTACTATTATTGTCCATTGGTTTTTCCTAGGTTAATGGTACCCTCAGATAACCAGAAAATTTAGACAACTGGAATGGCCTAATCCCTGAGCTTGCTGGATAATGAAGGTTTTACTGTATTTTGTTTGTCACACTTTTGTAATTTGTAACTTCTTGGTGGTAAGATGTAAGAGGGAGAAATTTAAGTTCTCTCTTACTTTGAATGATATAATTTCACCTAAAAGTCTCTTAGTTTTCAGTCTAAACATACATTCCAGTCAGTCTTCATACTTTGGCATGAGAATTCATTTTCCAAGTATGAAAAGTCATGAAAAGAGATCTTTGTCCACTATATATATATATATATATACCAGAGTTTTAGCACTTTGCCCCTCTTATCTAAATCCATTCTGAGCAAATTCAAAACAACAGGATCAAGCGAAAAAAGGCCCTGGCTAATATTGAAATTATTTGAAAGTTGAATAATGGCAGACTCAAGAATATTTCTATTAACAATGTTGCTTGAGTGAAACAAAATTGAAGCATTATTCCAATCAATACATTGCAATAACTCTGACAAATGGATGAAAAGGGCACTGAGCAACTGTCCCATTCTAATGGAATATTGATGCTCTTTTACACGTGTGTGCAAATCTTTTCCCATCTGTCCAATGTAAAAGGAATCACATTGTTTACAACCAATTTTATAGATAATGCCTGAATTATTGGTAGGGCTATTTTTTACTTTGATATTTTTCACAGTATTGTCATATGAAAATACTACATTAATATTCCAAAGTTTAAGCACATTAGCAATACCTAAAAAGCCTGGGAAAAATGGAAGTACTAAAATATTCTTTGACAAAGTGCAAGGGTTATTATTTACATGATAGAAAGTTCATTTTGCATTGTTAAGACAAGATTCCAAAAGAGCAGGTGGGTAATACAAATCACTTCCAATACTGTTGATTTTTTCTAATTTGGCATCCATGTATTCTGGACTGGCGATCCTAAGAGCACGGGGAAATATTGAAGAAAATATGGCTTTCTTGATGGTGGGTGTCATGTCTGGAGTAAAAGTGTACAGATTTGCACACGTGTGTGAAACAGCATCAATATTCCATCAGAATGGGACAGTCATCCAGTGCCCTTTTCATCCATTTGTCAGAGTTATTCCACAGTATTGATTGGAATACTGCTTCAATTTTGTTTCACTCAAGCAACATTGTTAATAGAAATATTCTTGAGGCTGCCATTATTCAACTTTCAAATAATTTCAATATTAGCCAGGGCCTTTTTTCGCTTGATCCTGTTGTTTTGAATTTGCTCAGAATGGATTTAGATAAGAGGGGCAAAGTGCTCAAACTCTGGTAGCTTTTCCATATAAATTTGTATGCTCCTCCTACAATTTTTATTTTTCTATTTTATTTTTTTTGTGACCTACCATATATATAGTCTCAAACTTATTTATTTCAGTGTTCCTGATGATGTCATTAGACGGAAGTGCTTGAGCACCATTCTGTGTTTCCCTTTTCTTTTGTGGTTATTTTCATTATATATACACCTTACCTTACCTTACCTTACCTTACAACCTTACAAAGGTTCCGCGCGATGATTTCTCATTTCGCGAAGGTCAAGCTTGTCGCCCCTCCTCTCGAGTTGGCCTGGTGAAGTAGTGAGTTGGATTCTTGCGCTCTCCACCTCACATAGCCAGGTACGCCTGGCTCATCGGGGATTGTTCTGAGCCAGGTGTCTAGTCTTCTTTTGAAGATTTCCACTGCAACTCCCTTCGTGTTTCTTAGGTCTTTGGGCAACTGATTAAACAGTTTTGGTCCTCTCACTACAAAACTATTTTCTTTCAGGGTTAAGGATGTTCCCTGTCTCGCCTTCAATTTGGGAATACGACACAGTCTACCGCTTCTACTTTCCATCGTTGTTTGGGGAGTTATGGGATTCAGAGTAAGATTAGGGACTAGTTTCTCCATTATTTTCCAAGTGTAAATAATGGTGTATCTCTCTCTTCTCCTTTCCAGTGAATATAGGTCTAGTTCTAGTAACCTTTCCCAGTAATTTAGTTCTTTGCACCCATTGATCTTGGCTGTGAAGCTTCTTTGGATCCCCTCCATCTGTCTAATGTCTTCTTTTTTATATGGGGAAGTTAGGACTGAGCAGTATTCTAATTTGGGTATGATCAGGGTTTTCAGTAGAGGAATCATTACATTCCTATCCCTTCGTTTAAAGGTTCTCAATATCTGACCCGTTATTCTCTTTGCTCTGTTTACTGCAATCTTATTTTGTTTCAAATTTCGCATCATCTGTCATTACAACCCCTAAATCTTTTGCTCTGGAATTTCTCTGAATTTCCTGTCCATTTGGGGTATAATAGTCCATGCACTTTAGGTCTTCTCTTTTTCCGTACCGTAATAGCTGAAATTTCTCGGTGTTAAACTTCATATTGTTGTCTTCAGTCCACTTGTAGATTTTGTTTGTCGGTTTGTAAAGATCCTATGTCTTCTGGGTTTCTTATTTTTCTACTGATCTTTGTGTCATCCGCAAAGGATGTTACTGTGCTGTCTCTGGTAACGTCCTCATCTATGTCAGTTAGCATGATTATGAAGAGTAGTGGAGCTAATACTGTTCCTTGTGGTACTGAGCTGAGGACCTCTGATTCTGATGAAGATACTCCTTGTACTGTAACGACTTGCCTCCGCTCACTAAGGAAATTATATGTCCATTTCCCTACTTTTCCTGTTATTCCCATATATTTCAGTTTATGTATTATGATTCCGTGGTCACACTTGTCGAACGCTTTAGCAAAGTCTGTGTATAGTACATCATAGTTTTCATTACTTTCAAGTGAATCAATAATGTTGTTGTAGTGTTCCATTAGTTGTGATAGGCATGATCTGCCTGATCGAAACCCGTGTTGGTTATCATTGAATTTTTTCTGAGTTTCCAAAAAGTCATAGATTTTCTGTCTAACTATTCTTTCAAATATTTTAGTGAGATGAGATGTAAGCGACACTGGTCTATAGTTTTTGGCCTGGGATCGATCTCCTCCTCTATATATTGGGACTATGTTCGTGCTCTTCAGGATGCCCGGTATTTCTCCCGTGTTTAATGATCGTCTCCATATCCAGTATAGGGGCTCAGCGATTGCATTCTTGCAGTTTTTGATCAGTGTGGCATTCCATTTATCCGGTCCTGCCGCTGAGTGTGTTTTTAGTTTTCCTATAGCTTGTGTAATATCATCCGTCGTGAAGTCGAAATCCGTTATACTTTCCCCTTGTGGTTCTTCTTCAAAGAACGCGTTTCTATCACAAATCAATTTGTCATTTTTTGGGATACTGAAAGATGATTCATACTGAGCTTTTAATATTTCAGATACTTCTGTTAGATCATCAGATAAATCACTGTTCTCATTTTTTAAAGGTCCGATAGTCGCTTGGTTTTTCGACTTTCTTTTTGCGAAATTATAGAAGTACTTTGAGTTAACCTTTATCGCTTCTATACCGTCGTCGTCTTCTTTTTCTGTATGCTTCTCGATTTGTTCCTGTATGATGACATCGATACTTTGTAGTTTATCATTTAATATTTTTCTGATGTTATTATCTTTACAATTACTTAATTTTGCAGTCACTCTTTTTCTCTTTCGGAACAATGCCCTCTTTTGTCTTTCGAACCTGCTTCTCTTTCCTCTTTGTTGTATCTTTGGGACATGTTTTTCCACAATTTCTAACGTCTTCTCCTCTAACGTCATTAGCATCTCTTCCATTGTCTTGGCCTCGAAAATGTTTTTCCAATCTATTACTTCCATGCTGGATGTCACACACACACACACACACATATATATATATATATATATATAATATATATATATATATATATATATAATATATATATATACAGTGCCCGCGAAAAGTATCCGATCACTCAAGAAAATACAATATTTTCCCTTGATATTCAGAGACACGTAATTCACTTTCTATTTGTTCTAGCGACATCTGGTAACTTTGAGGTTGCTCGCTGATATGAGAGCTATCCAACGCATTCTCAAATTAGTGTTCTGGTAGCCTTCGTTGCGGGTGGCTGTGTCTCAAATTTGTCAGATTTCACTGTTTGTGTAAATTTCTTGATTTTTTTTTTTTTTTACAGAAAGTGGTGTAAATAAAATTTATATATAATGTGTGCTAAAAAACAACTTAAGAGTGATTGTCGAGTTGCTATTGTTGCTTTGCATGCATGTGGGAAATCACAGAGACAGATAGCTAAGGAATTAAACATATCCCAAAGTACCGTTAATTTATGGGTTTCACGGGCTAAGAACAATGGTGGCCTAACCACGCCAGTCCCTAAAAAACGATCTGGCAGACCGAGAAAAACAAATTCGCGAACAGACAAACTTATGAAACGTTTAGTATTGAAAAACCCAACAATAACTCCGAAAGAAATAAAATTTAATATGAATAATTTGTTATCTGGTGTTTCTGAACGAACTATCCAGGAGCGGCTCCAAAAAGAACTCGGATTACCATCTCGCCATGCTGCTAAGAAACCGTTCATTAATGAAAAAATGCGTAAAAAACGTGTCGCATTTTGTAAAAAATACATTCATTGGACTGTTGATGACTGGAAGAAGGTTTTATTTAGCGATGAGTCGACATTTTTGACATTCAGAAGTTGTCCAAAAAAGGTTCGCCGGCCTATTGGCTCAAATAGGATGGACCCTAAATACACCCTAAAGACAATGAAACACCCTCCAAGTGTGATGGTTTGGGGTTGTTTCGGTTACTATGGGCGTGGAAACTTATATTTTCTTCCGAAGAACACAACTATGAATGGTGCACGGTATTTAGCAATGCTACAGGATAAACTTCCAATGGCAATGGCAATCCAAAGGACAAAAACATACATGCATGATGGTGCACCATGTCACAGGGCCAAAATAGTGACAAAATGGATTACTGACAATAAATTTGATATTTTGGATTGGCCTGGTAATAGTCCAGATCTCAATCCGATAGAAAATCTGGCTAATAATAAAAAATAAGGTTGAATGCCACGACACTGGCTCAGTCGAAAAATTACAAGAGGCCATCAAAAAGGTATGGTGCAAGGAAATATCAGTGGAAGTTTGTCAAAACTTGATTAAATCCATGCCAAAACGTCTAGAACAAGTCATCCAAACCAAAGGACAGATGACAAAATACTAATATAAGGTTAGTATACATTTAAACATTGTTTTTTATGTAAAAAATACAAATTTCAAGGGTGATCGGATACTTTTCGCGGGCACTGTATATATTGTGCCCCCTCGATTAGGTACTCCGGCTTGCCGGGCCGAGGGGGCTCGTACACCTCGTGGGTTGTTGAGGTTTCCTCAACTCCTCGCGGGGTGTGGGCGAAGAGTTACCTAGTTGCGTTTTTTTTTTTTTTTTTTTTTGCTCCCCCTTTTTTTTCCGTCTCCCGGAATTTCTTTTGTCTTGACTCGGTCCTGTGCCTCTGTCAATCGTAGTATCCCCCCCCCCTCTGTTTGTATTTGCAGTCTTGGGGTCATCAGGTGCACCCGCCGGGGGGCATCGCTCCGTGGCTGAGCCGTGCTCCGGGGACGGTGGGCGCCCGGACCGCTGCTGCGTCTGGATTGGGTCTTTGCTTGGCCCTTAACGGACAAATCTCCGTAGTGCCAATGCTGTTTTTAAAACGACAGTTAGGTTGGGGGGCGGGCTACCCGGGACGTTGGGGCCTGCGCTTTGAAGGATGCAGCGGCGGCTGGTGCATCGCCTTGGGTCCGAGGCTGCCGTTTTTTGTAAAAATACTGTTTATGGGTTCTATTACTAAACTTCACTCCCCTCTTGTTGACGACTCTGGCCCGCCCTTGGATTTGGATCAGACTACTACTTCTGGTCGTTCAGCGGCCTCTGCCTCCGCTGGATTGACCCTCAAGCCGTATGGCCCCCTCTCGTCCTCTGCGGTGTCTGGCTCTCGTGGCCGGACTCGTGGTGGCCGTAGGGCGGGGTCTTCGCGGCCCTTGTTCTCTCGCCCACTCTCGGTTACCGTTACACATGGACCTGTCTCTGCTGTCAATTTCTGTCCGGTGGACAGGTTCCTTGTTCTCCGCCCTTCCGCTGGCTCCCTTCCGGGCAACTCGGAACGGGTGTTTCAGCGCCTTAAGACGATAGGGGTTCCCTGTCGTTATGATATCCGCCCTCTGAGGGATGGGTCTCTTCTTTTGAAGTCCCGTTCTTCGGGGGTGACTGGGTCCCTTCTACAGTTGCAGGATGTCTTGGGTTGCAGAGTTTCTGTGACTCCCCATCCGCAATTGAATAGCTGTCAAGGCACCATTTTCGCTTCCCGTCTGCTGTCAATCCCGGTTGGCGAGTTGCAGGAGGATCTTGCCCCCCAGGGGGTAACGAAGGTCTTCCGCTTTTCGTCGCGCCGGGATGGTGCTCTTACCCCGTCCGCTCGTCTGCTCCTGACCTTTGACTCCCTTGTGCCTCCGGCCCAGGTGTTCTGGGGCATGGGTGATCGCCGGTCGTGTGAGTTTTCGGTGCGACCATATGTGCCTGACCCGGTTCGCTGCTTTGGCTGCAACCGGTTCGGCCATGTTAGCTCTGCGTGCCGCCGTGAGGGTAAGCTATGTGTCCGCTGCGGTGGGCCTGCGCACCCTACCCCGTGCACGAAGCCCCCGCGTGCTCAAACTGTTCGGGGGCCCACCCTTCCTCTTCCGGGACTGTCCCGTTTTCAAGTTTGAATTTGAGGTGCGGTCCTTAAGGACTACCGAATTCCTTAGTGCGCGGGAGGCGCGCGATAAGATCCGTGACCGGGAGCCGCGGCGGGGGTTGTCCTACGCTGCGGCTCTTGGCCCTGGCGGGTCCTCGGGCCCCTCCCGTGCTACCCCGGCGTCTACTGGAGTGGTGCCCCCCTGGAAGTCCCGGGGGTTGGTGGTCCTCCTGGCGCCGCGGGTCCTTCTTGTTCCTCTGCCTCACTTTCTGACATCCCATCTGATTCCCTGCCTACAAGTGCCCCTTCTCCCCCTCCGGCCTTGGGGTCTGGATCCTTGCCTACTCGTCTCTCGGGTGGGGAGGGGGATGCCCCGAAGGAGAGGAGGAAGCGTCGCCGTGGTCGGAGTCCTTCCGACCCGACCCTGACTGCTGCTCGCCTTGCTTCCCCTTCTTCCCCGTCTTCACCGGAGGGGAAGCGGCGCGCTGTTCCTGATCCGCTCGGGACTCCCCCCCCCCCCTATACGGAGCGCTGGTGGGGCGTCACCTCCCGGTGCCCCGACCAGTGTCCGGGTGTCGGTCGAGGTGCATGCCCCATGACACCCTCGATTACTGACTCTGTTCCCATGATAGACCCGGTCGAGAGGGGCCTGGCCCTCCTTCATGGAGTCTCTCTCTCGGCTCCTGCTGAGAGTGGTCGGGTCTCTCTCCTGGATCTACCTCTCCCACTTGTGGTCGACCTTTCCTCTCCCCCCGTCAGTGCTTGTCTGGTTTGACGAGCCCTCGAACAGCTGGTTCCCCCCGGTCCCCCTCTTGTGGGGAGTTGGGGGTTTCGGCTGGGCCCGACTCGTCGTCTCTCCCCCCGCCGGGAGAGCCCCCCTCTGACCTCCCTGTTCTACTCTCCACTTCTCGTCTACTACGGGTGCAGCAGATGCGGAGTCGGTGGCCCCTACCCCCCCAGTTCTGGGTGAGTCGGGGAAACCGATTCCGTCCCTGGTTACGGACCGTTGAGTTTGCTGCTCAGCTTGGTCCGTGGCTATTTCGCTGTTTTCTCTGCCTCTTATAATGCCGCTTCCCCTTACAGTTCCATCTTGCATTGGAACTGTAGGGGGCTTTTAGCTAACTGGGAGAACCTTGCCTCCCTGCTGGAGAGCGAGCGGCCTTCCTGTGTTTGTCTCCAGGAGACTATCCTGGCTGCGCGGGGACTCCCTCGTCTCTCTGGATATGTTGGTTTCCCTTGCACCCCGGATGAGCGCACACGCCGGCGGGGTGCGGCGATTTACGTGCATCATTCGTTACCATCGCGTGGTGTGCCTCTTCGCACTTCCTTGCAGGCTGTGGCTGTGCGGCTCTTTTTAGATCGCCAGTACACTGCCTGCTCGGTTTATATTCCTCCTCATGACCCTCCTTCTCGCGACGCGGTTCGCGATTGGTGCTGCAACTACCCCGACCGTTTCTCCTCCTCGGGGACTTTAACAGTCGCGACCCGGCTTGGGGAGATGTTCGGTCGACTAATGTTGCTGGTATTTTACTCTCCTTAATGGAGGAACTTTCCTTTGCGTGTCTCAATTCCGGTGAACCTACTTCCACGAACCCACGGGTTCATTTACCTGTATTGATCTCTCCTTGGTGTCCCTCGATGCCTTACTCGATTTTTCGTGGAAGGTGTTGGGGGACTCTTATGGCAGTGATCATTACCCAGTCTGTCTTGAGCCGGTCGGTCCGCAGCCGGGCGTTTCGTCTCGACCGAGGTGGTGCCTTGCGCGGGCTGACTGGCCATCTTTCAGAGCTCGTTCCGTCATTGTCCGTTCGGTTGAGCTTTGGCTCTGTGGATGAGAGCTTGGAGTTCTTCGAGCGGGTGGTGATGGGCGTCGCGGAGGACTGTATTCCTCGATCTTCCGGTAACCCGCGGACTCGTAGCGTCCCGTGGTGGACTCCAGCATGTCACCAGGCGGTGTGCGAGAGGAAGAGGGCAACGCGCCGCTTCCACCGCACCCGGCGCGCGGGCCACTTGATTGAGATGCGGCGGGCGAAGGCTTTCGCCCGCCGGACTCTCAAGTTGGCCCGTCGGGCCTCTTGGCGTGCTTTTGTGTCCGGCATCTCCTCATCTACCCCTTCTGCTGCTGTGTGGCGGAAGGTACGTAGTATCGAGGGGAGGCCAGTCCCTGCTAGTCGCCCTGTCCTTCGGGACGGGGACGGCTTCCTTTCGGATCCTGCTGCTGTGGCTGATCGGCTGGCCGGTGCTTTTGCTGCGGTTTCCCGTTCGCCTTCAGCTGCGGATCGCCCTTTATCGGAGGTCACGTTCCCGCCCCCTGGGAACGAGCCCTATAACCATCTCTTTCCGATGCGGGAACTTCGGGCTGCTTTGGCAACCCGTCGTTCTTCCGCTCCTGGCCCTGATGACATTCCGTATGACTTTCTTCGGAATCTGCACCCGATGGCCCTGCACTTCTTGCTGGATCTTTTCAACCGGATGTGGGTTGAGGGTCGTTCCCTTCCCGTTGGAGGGAGGCGATTGTGGTCCCGATACCTAAGCCGGGGAAGGATCCGGCGAGGTGGCGAGCTATCGGCCTATGCTTTGACGAGCTGCTTATGCAAGCTCCTCAAAAAGATGGTGGCCGTCCGACTTTCCTTTACACTGGAGTCGCTTGGGTTATGCCCCCCGACCCAGTATGGTTTTCGTCGATTTCGGGTACTTTGGACCCCCTTCTCCCTCTGGCCATGATGTACGGGAGGCATTTTCCCGCCGGAATCTTGTTCTGGCCGTCTTTTTTGACGTCCAAAAGGCCTATGACACGACCCGTCGGGGAGTTGTCATGGACCGTTTGAAGTCTCTTGGTTTTGTGGGCTTTTTGCTCACGTTTCTTCGCAACTTCCTCTGCCGTCGCATTTTCCGCGTCCGTAATGGGGCGGCCCTATCTGCCCTGTATGTTCAGAGGAGGGGGTGCCCAGGGGTGTGTTAAGCGTCTCCTGCTTCAACCTAGTTATGTCTGCGCTACCGGGAGCTCTTCCGCCCTCGGTGCGCTGTTCCATCTATGCAGATGATCTGGCTGTCTATGCCGCGGGGACGAGTCCCCCCCTCGTGGAGAGGCAAGTCCAACTCGCGGTCAATCGGGCTGAACGCTGGGCGTCGTCGGTGGGCCTTACGTTGTCTTCCCGAAGACTTCGTGTGTGGCCTTCCTTCCGTCGAGGAGACGGGGATCCGGCGCCATCCCGGCCTTTAACCTTACACTCGGGGGTCAGCCTCTGGCCCTCGTTCCATCAGTACTCTTCTTGGGTATGGTTTTCGACAGCCGTTTGAGCTGGGTTCCCCACCTTCGCCGGCTGCGCGAGTCCGCGAGACGTACCCTGGATTTGCTGGGGCATCTGTCGCATACTACATGGGGCGCGGATAGGCGGACGCTCCTCCGTTTGTACGTGTCCCTGGTACAGTCCAAATTAGACTATGGGAGTGTGGTGTATGGCTCTGCCTCCCGCACGGCCCTTCGGATACTGGATCCGGTCCTCTCTAGAGGACTGCGCATGTCATCTGGCGCCTTCCGCTCCTCTCCAGTTGATAGTCTGCAGGTTGAGTGTGACATCCCTCCCTTGGAGGATCGGAGGTCGTTCCTCGTTGCTAAACACTATCTCCGGATCCTCCGTCTTCCCACCTCTCCTCTGTTCCAGGTGGTTGAGAGGGCGTTCTGCCGGGATGGGGGTTGGTATTTCACCGACACGGTGACCTCCCTCCTCGATGGTATGGGCACTCCCCCTCCATCCGTTATACCGGTCTCTTTCAGTGGTGTTGCACCTTGGGAGAGCACCCCTGTTGCGTGCTGTAGGGCGTTGCGCCCCGTTCGCAGGACCGAGTCGGACTCTGCCTTGCTTCAGTCTCTGTTCCTTCAGCATGCGGCGTGTCACTCTGCATGTGTTGCGGTCTTCACAGATGGCTCGAGGTCGTCGGGGGGCGTTGGATCCGCGGCTGTTCCCCAGTCGTCTGTCCTTGCTCCCCGATGTACCCGTCTCCCTGATGAGGCTTCCGTTTTTACGGCGGAGCTCTATGCCATTCTGAGCGCTCTGGAGGTGGTGCGGGAGCATCTGGATGGGTCGTTCGTCATCCATTCGGATTCCCGCAGTGCCCTGGATGGCTTGGAGTGTTTTGACTCTGTCCACCCGCTGGTCCGACGAATCCAGCTACTGTACCATACTCTTGTCGCTTTCGGTGGCAAGGAGGTGGTATTTTGCTGGGTCCCAGCACATGTTAACGTGGCTGGAAATGAGGCTGCCGATCGAGCTGCCCGTTCCGCGTGCCGACTGCAGGTTTCACCTGTGTCCCTCCCTTTTTCTGATTATATCCCTGGCTTCCGTAGGTTTTTGCGCTCCCGGTGGCAGAGTCGCTGGGATGGCGCTACGGATAACAAACTTTGCAAGATTAAACCCAAGTTGGGATGTTGGGCCTCTTCCTTCCATCGGTCGCGTCATAAGGAGGTGGCTCTGGCCCGCCTCCGTATTGGCCACACCCACCTGACCCATGGCTATTTGATGGCCGGGGATCGGGTGCCCCGATGTCCCAATTGTGACGTCCTACTTACAGTTGCCCACCTCCTGGTGGAGTGTCCGCTTTACTCTGCGCTGCGCGCAGAGTTTTTTCCCTTTTTGGAGAGCGTCGGGCTTTGTGATAGGCTTGGCGCTCTTCTGTCTGAAGGTTCCTACTTTTCGATAACCGGGTTGTTCTCCTTCCTCTTTCACTCCCGACTTCTTTACCGGCTGTGACCCCACTATGATCTTTTTGCTTTTCCCCCACCTCCTCCTCCTCCCCCCCCGTCTATTGTTCATTTCCATTAGTTGTTCCATACTCTTCATTCTGTGTTTGCTCTGCTATCCACCTTTCTTTTGGTGGCCATGAGCGGTCATTCTTTGAAACAAAAAAAAAAATATATATATATATTGTGTGTGTGTGTTTTAATTTATCCAAAATGAAAAGTATGAATGAATGTTGGTTGCTTCTCAGTCACATGAAATTCATTGTAGGGATACATAGATTCCAGTATACTTTCTGAAACCACTTGAATGATCTAATTATGAAACCTTTTGCCTTAACCCTTTGACGACCAGTATAAGTTTCTTTGAACTTAAAAGTGTGAGTTTTATTGTTATTTACTAGATACATTTGTTCTATAGTCACTTAAATGACCCATTTTTGGGTTAATTTTCCGACAACTAAACGATATCTATATAAACATATAGATGTATTTGTAGAAACGTTGCAGCATTGTACAATTTATATTATTATTTCCGTTGGGACAAATATATCCCTTGGTCCTCAAAGGGTTAAACAGTAAAACCTCACTTTTCTGCATCTAGATTAACCAGATTTCGCATTAACTGGATCGCCTGCTGGCAACTGGCTTCTGCCAGCAACTCTGATGCCAGGCTGCCAGGCACCAGCTATTTTTGTTAAAAAAAAACTTATGCTAATCATGTAAATTTAAAAACAAATTTACATCATTTTAAGTGTTAATTAGAAGTAAAATAAATAAACATACTATTTAATAATCATAACACCAAAGAAGATTGTTATAGTATTAGTGAAAAACATCATTTGGTTTCCCAGTGATGTTCTGATTTTTAGATGTAAACATACAGAAACCCTCCCACTTGGATGCTGACTAACTCAGTGCCTTTTTTTTACTTGCATTAACCGGATTTTGGTGTTAACTGGATCATCCTCCCCCACAATTAATTGGGAAAAGTGAGGGTTTACTCTATATATATATACAGGGTGGGCCGTAAGTTTCCATACATAGGAAAAATAAACATTTTTTTATGGACAACCATTTTTATTTATATAATATGCTCTACATGGTTGCCATTGTTTGAAAACACATTTCAATACGTGTTCCCCACTGTTGATGAACACGCATTAGCACAGTTGACGTTATGCTTGTAATGGTGTTGGTGATACGTTCCTATAGATGATTTATGTCTCGTATCTTTTCCTGATACACCATGGCCTTCAAGTGCCCCCAAAGATAGAAATCAAGGGGGGTGAGATCTGGGGATCTGGGAGGCCACTCCACAGGACCACGCCGACCAATCCAAGCATCCGGAAACTGCTGATCCAAATACCGACGCACGTGAAGACCATAATGAGGTGGAGCTCCATCTTGCTGGAAGTAAACTGGGAAGTTACCTTCCTCGTTTAGCAGGGATGGGAAAACTCTTCTTGCAACATGTTAAGATACCTTTCGGCATTAAGATTTCCACTGACAAAAATTGGTCCAATAATTCTGTCACCCCATATCCCGGCCCACACCATCACTTTACCGGCACCTTGCATCTTCGTCGGACTCAGCCAGTTAGGGTTAGCATTACTCCAATAACGTATATTTTGCCGATTAACCTCTCCATTGACGTAAAAATTTGCTTCATCAGTAAACAAGATCTTAGTTGAAAAGTTTGCATCCTCGTTCACTTTGGTTAATGCCCATTCACAGAATTCCATCCGTCTATCCGGGTCGTCTTCACTCAAATGCTGTGCCATATGCAGTTTGTATGGATGCCATTTGTTTGCTTTCAAAATGCGCCTGATACTCGATCTGCTGACACCACTTTCTGCAGACAACCGTCGTGTACTTTTTCTGGGACTCCGTGTAAGCGCTGTAAGTATCGTAGCTGTTGTGTCTTCATCGGTGGCTGTACGTCTTGGACCACTTCGCGGTTGATCTGCAACATTTCCAGTTTTCTGAAACTTGTTAATAAGTTTTGCCACAGTGTCGTGTGTGATGTTCGTTCCATGTTGTCTGTTAAAGTTCATTGCAACCATGCGACTGCTTCCCGACCCAGCCATCAGTATGATTTCAATTTGTTGCTCTTTCGTCAAACGCATATTCTTAGGGTATCTGAAACATAAAAACAAACGTTTAATTTTTCCTATGTATGGAAACTTACGGCCCACCCTGTATATATATATATATATATATATATAGGGGTTAGACAAAATAATATGAACACCCGCCAATTTCACCGGTTATTTTTATGGAATGCTCAGACACAAAGTAAACGGTCAAATGACTGGCAAACCTATTTAAATGCGTAACAGAGAGTGTATACGTCATGCTATAACCCTCACGTTGTTTTTACAGATCTGAGTGAATTATGAATTAGCAGTTATGAAAGACCTGTCAGACTTCCAAAGAGGGCAAATTGTCAGAGCGCGGATAGCTGGTGCATCAGTGACAAAAACCACTCAGATGTTCAATGTATCCAGAGGAACTGTCTCTATGGTCATGTCTGCATACCAAAACCATGGAAAGACAAGCACTGACAAATGCAATAGTGGACGCAAGAAGAAGCTGTGTGATCGAGACCGCCAGGTGCTAAAGCGCATTGTGACAAAGAACCATAAGACCACAGCTCCAAAAGTGACTGCAGAGCTTAACCAGCATCTTGCAAGCCTGGTATCGACCGGAACTGTACGTCGCGAGCTCCATGGAGCTGGATACCATGGGAGGGCTGCAATTGCCAAACCCTTCCTTTCGCACATCAACATTGAGCGGCGCAGAAAATGGTGTAATGACCATAAGAATTGGTCAGTGGACCGGTGGAAGAATGTAGTCTACTCCGACGAATCCTCCTTTACGCTATTTCCATGTTCCGGTCGAGTTTACGTCTGAAGACAGCCTAAAGATGCTTATGACCCTGACTGCCTGACCCCAACCGTTAAGCATGGAGGCGGATCTGTGATGGTTTGGGCAGCAATATCGTGGAATACTCTTGGCCCAGCTGTAGTACTGCATGGTAGGGTTAACGCCCAGGTCTATCTGTCAATATTGGCTGACCAGGTCCATCCCATGGTCCAAACGCTGTTTCCCCAATGGCAGCGCCGTCTTCCAGGATGATAATGCACCAATCCACACCGCTGGGGTCGTTAAAAACTGGTTTGAAGAGCATGTTAGTGAAGTAGAACGCTTGGATTGGCCTCCACAATCCCCGGATCTTAACATTATCGAGCATCTGTGGTGTCAGTTGGAGCAGCAGGTCAGAAGCCAATTCCCACCGCTGGCATCTTTGGAGGAACTGGAGCAGGGTTTGCTCGAAGAATGGCTCAGGATTCCTCTAGCCACTGTCCAAAAGCTGTATGAATCAATTCCCTGACGCATTGCAGCTGTTATTGCCACTAAAGGAGGACCAACTCCATATTAAGAATAAAAACTGCCATTTATCAAGGTGTTCATATTATTTTGTCCAACCCCTGTATATATATAGCCAACACAATTCAGCTGCTAAATACTATCCAGCAAATATAAAGTCAGCTGACAAATATAGGAATCTGAGAGATGGACAGAAGGCATGCACAAAGACACTTCATGCATTATTGGGACAAAAGGTACTGACAAAGATAAAAAGAGGCAAATTCTCTGAGGACAACAAGGCAATGAATCTGGCACCACCATTGGAAAATGAATCTGAACCACCTGTATGTGAAAATAATAGAGAGAAAGTAAAAATAATCCTAGCTAACATCATTCAGGGCCTTAAATCAAATCATTCTCCAGACAAAGTTTTATACCTGAAAGGACTCATGCAAGAAGCTGGAGCAGACTTTGCATGCCACATGGAAACTCATCTAAAGGTCTGCCAGGTGAACTGCGAAAACTGAGAGTCCTGTGTTGACAAAAAGTAAATACAAATTGACAACTATAACATCCTCTGAGCTGACAGAACAGTGAGACGTAAAGGAGGATGTGCTATTTACACATGCAAAAGGCATATGGCAGAAATGACTATAAGTACCTCAAACAGCTACATAGAATGTGTAGCAGCAAAAGTTGAAAAATTAAATATGGTACTAATTGTAATGTACAGACCCCCAAACACGCTAACCTCAAAACTTTCAGATTCCATTACAGAGGTAAGAAACGGTAAAAGATCTACACTCTCCAACCCAAATATTTTTCTCTGTGGTGATTTTAATTTCCCATTCATGAAATATAAAAGGATAGGAAAAAATGTATGTATACACCATGACAAAGGGGGGCACATGGGAAGACCAGGAGCAGGTAAAAATGCTACTAGCTCTAGCTGATGAATTTATGTTATCGCGAGAAATAACAGAAAACACAAGCAAAAACAACTGCCTAGATTTGGTATTTACAAACAACAGCAACTTAATTGATAATGTGGAAATATCCCCAACTATAATATTAGACCACAACATCATTGAAATAACAACCAGTATAAAAGCAACAGGAAAGGAAAGAACATGAACAACAGAAAGAAGCAAATTTGAAATTTTTAATTTTCATTCCAAAACTATAAACTGGGAAGATTTTGCATCCAGCATGGAAGTAATACTGTAGATTAGAAAACCATTTTCGAGGCCAAGACAATGGAAGAGATGCTAATGACTTTAGAGGAGATGATGTTAGAAAATGTGGAAAGACATGTCCAAAAAATACAACATAGAGGAAAGAGAAGCAGGTTCGAGAGACAAAAGAGGTCATTGTTCCAAAAGAGAAAAAGAGTGACTGCAAAATTAAGTAACTGTAAAGATAACATCAGAAAAATATTAAATGATAAACTGCAGAGTATCGATGATGTCATATAGGGACTGATTGAGAAACATACAGAAAAAGAAGGCAATACTATAGAAGCAATAAAGGTTAACTCAAAGTACTTCCATAATTTTGCAAAAAGAAAGTAAAAAAACCATGCGACTATCGGACCTTTGAAAAATGAGAACAGTGCTCTATCTGATGATCTAACAGAAGTATCTGAAATATTAAGAGCTCAGTACAAATCATCTTTCAGTATCCCAAAAACTGACAAATTGATATGCGATAGAAACGCATTCTTTGAAGAAGAACTACAAGGGGAAAGTATAATGGATGTTGACTTAATGACAGAAGATATTGCACAAGCTATAGGGAAACTAAAAACATACTAAGCAGCAGAACTGGATAAGTGGAATGCCACACTGATCAAAAACTGCAAGAATGCAATCACAGAGTCTTTATATTGGATATGGAGATGATCACTAGACATTGGAGAAATACTGGGCATCCTGAAGAGTGCGAATGTAGTCACACTATATAAAGGAGGAGATCGATCCAAGGTCAAAAACTATCGGCCAGTGTTGCTTACATCTCATCTCACTGAAATGTTTGAAAGAATAGGTAGACAGAAAATCTATGACTTTTTGGAAACTTGGAAAAAATTCAATGAAAACCAACATGGGTTTCAGTCAGGCAGATCATGCCTATCACAACTAATGGAACACTACAACAACATTATTGATGCACTTTGAAAGTAATGAAAACTATGATGTATATGGGAATAACAGGAAAAGTAGGGAAATGGATATATAGTTTCCTTAGTGAGTGGCAGCAAGTGGTTACAGTACAAGGAGTATCTTCATCAGAATCAGATGTCCTCAGCTCAGTACCACAAGGAACAGTATTAGCTCCATTACTCTTCACAATCATGCTAACTGACATAGATGAGGACGTTACTAGAGACAGCACAGTAATATCCGTAATGGTCCTTCCTGAAGGTAAATGGTAATATCTAGTGATGGGACGATTAATCGGAATTGGAATCGAGAATCGGAAGAATCGAGCATTTTTCAGGAATCGGAATCGAGAGAATTGTACCATGATTTCCGATTCTTAAAACGATTCTTTAACTTTTAATTGAACCAGTTTTGCAATGTAAACTTTAAAATTTAAATGAAAGAGGATAACAAATTTTATTTTTATTGTATTGTAGCTATACATTAAAACATGTATATCCATGATGTGTAATCAAGATGATTAAAATGAATTGTTACAACTTACAGTTGATTTTTATTTTTAAACCAATCTATTATAATTTATAATTTATATTACCATACTCATAATGTAAATAGTTAATCTTACCAGAGTAAAATATGACAATTTCCAGAAAAACAAGTATAGAATTATATTTAAAAATATTGAGAATCGGAATCGAGAATCGTATCGGAATCGGAATCGTTAAAAATTTTGGTATCGTCCCATCACTAGTAATATCCTTTGCTGATGACACAAAGATCAGTTGAAAAATAAGAAACCTAGAAGATATAGGATCTCTACAAATAGTGGGGGTTGTTAATCCTAAATTTTGCTCAGGACAAGCATAAAATTTTGGGGGACCATTTCTAAGCACGATTTTATATTTAAATTTTTTTTCCAAAACCTCTTACCCCCCTGTACACCCCCTCTGAAGGCATACATATGTGTATTTTCTGTTTTTCTGCTATATAATTGATATTTATTGCAGATGGGCTTTGTATTATGTTTTTTATAAGGTTTTCAGGGTCGCAGAATATGAATACACATTTGTAATGGAACTTTGAAAAATCGTTATGGCAGAAATCCAAGGTGGTGGTCAAAATCATAAATTTTTGGGCATTTGAAAGTGAAATATGGATGGAAATACTACAAACATCCATTATACTATATTTAATTGGGGGTTTGCGACAACACTGAACAGAATTATGCACTTGACAAGGTATTTGTGAGAACTAATAGTTAAATCATAAACTTTCAACCCATCTGAGACCACCAAGAACAATAAGGAGAGTGCTAAGTGCACAAAGACCAATTTCAAGATGATTTTCACACATTCTACATTTGTATAAAGATCATAGTATATTACCCTACACACACATTGTTCATGTTAGTAATGTGTCTACTGCATGGTTAAACTCACTGATTGTAACCTGAGCTTTACAGCTGACATTGCTGAGATAAAGCTTCAGATTAGTGGCATATGTTGATATGGGCAATTTTCTGTAGTCCTTCATTAGATGAAATATATCAGTAGTCTTTGGCACAGAAAGAGTGGTATCTCGTGCATATCTGACTTAGAGATAAAGATGGTTCAACTTCTGCGAATCATCCACATCTGATTCTTCGAGATAATTATCCACTTGCTCACTAGCCATGAATGGCCCTCCTAGTCTTTTTAATTCTTCCAGGTCTCTATTTCTCCTGTGGTCTACAGTGACATTCGCAATCTCTTTAGTCTGTAATCCTTACTTCTGTAATTGTTCTTGTTGTATGCTCCACTCTCTCATTATTTCTGGAATTTTTGCAGTTCCAATTTTCCTATAGTCTTTGAAAGACCCTGTTAGTTGTTTTTGAATCAACACAAGAGATTTAGCTTTGACCTGCGCTGCTGACGCGCACACAAGTTGCTTGGTGCCTCTTCTGCCGAGTTCATAGTTGATGAACCCTACACTGCGCTCAGAGTCCTAAGTTGTGAATTAGCACCTTGTCCAGTTTTTCAGAGTCCATTTTTGAGAGAGCATGTTCCGCTAATTCATCAAATTCTCTGAATCCAAAGATGTCTCCCTTTTGTTTCTGAAATCCTTCAGCAAGCTTTGGCAATATCATACCCAAAACCTTTGGGACTTCAGTATTCGTATGGAGAGCTGTAGCTTTGATAGCATTGCAAATATCATCATCATATTGTGTTTGTTGGAATCTTTCAACAGACACAAACTCAAATGCTGGCATATCCATTTCCAATAGTTTAGCCGGATCAGTAGAAACGAGGTCTTGGTATAACTGTTGGAATGTTGGAATTAGCTTTGAATGATTTGTACTGGTCGATATCGTCAGTGAAAGGAATGGCTCCACTAAATGAAGTCCAATGAGAGCTCCAGCCATGTGCACAACACTCAAGAAGTCCAGATCCAGGAAGCATCGTATGATGCAGGCCAATTGGTTCGTCACATGCTCAAATTTTCTGAGAAATGTTCCCACATCATCAATGTGATATAAGGTTATGGCACATGTCAATGTCAATCTGTTGAAACATTCATCTTTTAAACTGACAGATTTGTTTTGCTTTGGTGTGATTTGAGCGTTGAAATCATTGGCTTTGTTCCACGGTTTGTGGTCAATCATGATTCATCAATCTGGTTATACAGTCCAGTGCTTGTTCAGTCACACTCGAGGATGAAGTTGTGGCATTGATGAGAAAGCTGGAATATATTTTATCTCGCCCAATGGCATTTTCTATTTTGGTCCATTATTTAGTGATCACTCAATTGAACACGAGAGTTGGGTGGACATTACAAAACAAATGATCCAGGGGGCATGTTCTGATTCTAGCTTCTCAGCCACCATTTGTTCAACAGAGATATTATGGGATGTCTGATCAGTGATCACAAAGTCTATCTTTTCAAATAGTTCCCTCAAACTAACTCCACTCACTGCTTCCAGTATGTTCAACATGGCAACTTTCAAATCCACCAAGTTCTCTCTACTTTCTGTAGCAATCATAAATGTTGGGAGAGGTCTATATTTTCCATTTAGCATCATTCCCTGCACTGAGAAAGAACCAGCTCTCTGTTTTTTCGAACCATCAACAGAATAGGTAACTACCAACTTTTGATCCAATTGCATGATCTCTCACAATTTCATGCAATGCTAATGCTTCAATGCTCTTTCTGGCTTGTTGAATATTGCTAGACTGTGGTAGAGTGTCTAGGTCTATTAAGTCTGGTGATTTGTCATAAAATTTCCATATCCGACCAAATAGTTTATTGCCAACAATCACTACGGCTCCCGCAGCTTGACTATCTGACATGTGATGAGAACTTTTGAGCTGGTCCATTGCTTCATAAACCTTGGGCCTTACTTTTCTGACACTTTCTCTTATGTGCTGGTACTTTGGCGGCAACTCATCCTTTTCAATTTTTTTTTCTAGTGGACAGTTTACAACACTTCTAACCTGTAGACATGGAAGGCACATCTGATTCTGATGTGCTAATTTGGAAGTCACTATGATTCGGATCATCCTCAAATAGTTCACTGAAGCCATTTCTTTATTCCTCGCTCTTTCCATCTCTGTTTCCTCTCTCATTCACTCCAAACTCTGCAGATCTCTATTCCTGCATTACATGGTCTTATTCCATTTTCTGTTGACAAAACTCTCACAAAGCATTTTTTTATCATGTCTTTGGTGTTCCGGAAAGTCCCATTCTTCTTGAGTCATTTTCACACCATAAAAATTTTCTAAGCATTTCCTTACTTCATCATCTGCGCAGATATCAAAAAGTTCTTTCGCTTTTTTGTTGAAATCTTCAACTTTTTTATAATAGTTGTCGTTTTGGCAGTTTTTTCTGGTCTGAACTAATTTGATGAATCTTTCATACAGTTCCAAAATTTTCAGTTTGATGCATTTAGTGGTCACTGTATATACACTGGGTATCAAATTATTAGCCACTTTGCGCTCATCCATTGAATTCATCAAGGTCACTCACAGTCACTGAATGTCACGACACTGAATGATGGCAACACCTATCTGCGCATACAGTATTAAAATCATTTCGTTCTGCGCAAACGTAAACAAACGGCGGCCATTTGCATGAATTAGCAACGACTTTGGTGTCTCTAATTATTAGCCAGGTGCCAAATAAGTGTGTGATTATGGGTCGCAAAGGTGATTTAACCTCTGATGAGAAGTCCACCATCATCTCTGAGCTGGCAAAGGGGAAGACAACCCTGGAAATATAAAAAATCCTGGGAAGATATCACCGCACAGTGAAGAGATTCGTCGAGGCTCCTGGTGCTGTCCGTTCGAGGGCTGACAAAGGTGTGTCGAGGACAGTTTCTCGACGTACCTTGTCTCGTATCAAGCGTCAAGCTGTGATAAACCCGTGCCTTACCAGTGATGAACTTTTCAAATGTTGTGGCGAGGAAAAAGTGTCGAAAGCTACCAGATGTCGCATCCTGAAGAAGGTAGCCAAGCACGTCAAGCCTGTTACAAGGCCTCCTCTGAAGGTAGTTCATAAGCAGAATCGACTGAAATGGGCAGAGGACTACATGAAAATTGATTTTTCAAAAGTCCTCTTCACTGATGAATGCCGTGCTACCCTCGATGGACCAGATGGATGGAGCAAGGGTTGGGTAACAATTGGAGGGAACCGTCCTCATCGTTTGAGATGCCAGCAAGGGGGAGGTGGCATCATGTTTTGGGCAGGCATTGTTGGAGGTATGATGGTTGAGCCATGGAGAGTTCCAGACGGCGTTAAGATGACTGCCAATGCCTACGTTGCCTTCTTAAAGGATAACCTTCTACCGTGGTTCAAGAAGCAGAGGGTCACATTCAAGAGAATGCTGGTGTTTATGCAGGACAATGCACCCTCACACTCGGCTAAGAAAACTATGGAATATCTGCAGCAATTAGGCTCCTCTGGCTCTCGATTAATGAAGTGGCCAGCGTGTTCCCCCGATCTCAACCCGATTGCAAACTTGTGGAGTCTCCTGAAGAGGCGAGTTTATCGAGATGGATGGCAGTTTTCGAGTAAGGATGCACTCTGGGAGGCTGTTGTGGATGCTGCTCATACCATTTCATCAGATGAGATCCTCACCTTGACGAATTCAATGGATGAGCGGCGCTAGGGTGCATCAAACGCCCTTAGGTTCTTGGATTTTAATGTCTATTCTCTCAAATGTTACACTTGTTGCTAGAAGTGTGTATGCCAAAAATTAATTAAATCGGAGGTGGTCCTGGGTGGCCACCAGTCACTTTTATATTTTCGCGGCAATTTTCGGGGCCGCGCTATGTAAAAATATCTATTTTTTTTATTTACCAACCAGTTGACTATTTACATTGTTTCTTTTAATATAGAGTTGCTAAGGGGTGATTTACATAACATTTGAGAGAATAGACATTAAAATCCAAGAACCTAAGGGCGTTTGATGCACCCTAAAGGGGTGATTTACATAAAACATGTACCATAAACGAAACTTCACTTATAGTCTAATAATATCCTTTATTGTCTTTCAGAAACAATGGAAGCTGTAACAATGGAAGCTAAGAAGACCAGATTAGCAAGTGCCATTTTTGGTCTTGGCAATACTCTTACAGAAGGAGATGGTACATTGACAGGAGTCCGCCTCCCAACTTGCCGGCAGGTTCTTCGATGCGTGATGTGGCACATCCAGAAAGAAATATGTGAAGGCAAACAAACACAGCCACTCAAATGGAAATCTGCCAGCATAGTCCTTATCCAGCTGAAAACATTCTACACTAAAGCAAATATTCCTATGCTTTCAGGCCATCAATGCTGCAAACTAATACTTGACCTTCTTAATGACAACAAAAAATTGCGTCAAATACCTGTTTCTCGCAGAGAATCTCCAAACACTTTGGCTAAGTTGCAATCCATGAATGAACGTCTTGATAAGACCTTTGGTGTATGGACAAAAGATGCAATGACAAACATTAAGAATGAGGAAGATAGAGCATTTTTAGAGTCAATGAAATCTGACAGAGTAGCCTCATTTGGTAGTGTTGACAAGAAGAAAGCTGATAAAGATCGTAGAAAAGAAAAATGCATCTTAGTGGAAGCTTCAAGACGAGAACGTCATGAATCATCCAGTGTACAAGAGATGAAAAGTTCTGTATGCTCTGATGATAGTGCCTCTGCAGATAGCTTGGAAGAAACTGAAGAAGAGGCGATTCCAGAGCTTCAAAGGAAGCGTAGTCACCACAGATCAACATATGCAGGTACGTCTGCCTTTATTCCTCATGATATTCTGAAAAGGCCTTCAGTCGTGTCTGTTGCTACTCGACTAAACATAACTCCTGTTCAACAGGCTGTGCTCACCGAAGCTGTAATTCAAGAGGCAGGAGGTGATCCACGTCGTGTGGCCAAGTTGTATTCAACTGCTGATAAGGCTCGACGATCAATAACAAGTGCTATCGCCAAAGATATTTGAGAAAATTGGATCGCCCCAACAGCTGCAACACTTCACTGGGATGGCAAGCAGATGCATACGCTCACAAACAAGAATGGCAAGGAAGAAAGATTGCCAGTGTTGGTTGGGAATGCCACTGATGTAAAGCTACTGGGAGTGGCTAGATATCCTCGTGGAAGTGATATGTCATCAGGTGACATCATTGCCGAGCACACTTACACGTTTCTACATTCATGGAAGTGCAAACAGTCAGTTGTCAACTTATGTTTTGACACAACAGCATCAAACACTGGACACGTTACAGCTGCCTGTGTTACCATTCAATCAAAACTGGACCGTGCTCTTCTGTGGTGTGCATGTCACCATCATGTTGGAGAGGTAATCCTGGATCATGTGTTTGACGCTCTCAAAATTGAGACATCAAAGTCTCCAGAAGCATCTTTGTTCCAAAGATTCCAGAAGAATTGGGAACGCATATCGCATGCAAAGGATGAAAGTTTAACCAAAATTGACGTTTCAATGTACAATGACGATGCACAACAACTGCTTTTATCCTGCAAAAACAAGGTTTTAAGCACAATCCGCACAAGCGCTTCATACTGTAGGGACTACAAGGAAATGGCACAACTCTGCCAGGTAGTCCTCGATGATGATGTCACAAAACAAGGAACACTCCACAGACCTGGGGCCATGCATAAAGCAAGGTGGATGTCAAAGATTCTTTATTCCATCAAAATATGCCTACTTGAAGAGCAAATTTCTGTACTACCTCGAGGAACTGTAACAACACAACATCAACAGGAAAAACTGAAGGAGTTTGTTGTTTATATTTATTGTGATTGGTGGCTCATATGTCAGTCTGCTTCAAATGCCCCATGGTTTGATTTGTGCTTATACAAGACTCTGCTGAACTATAAAGCTGTCAACTCAATCATTTCAGTCAGCGCTGTGAAAGCCTTTGATAGACATTTGTGGTATTTAACCCCAGAACTGGTTGTTTTGGCACTGTTCAGCAATGCAGTACCTCAAAAGGAGCGTCGTACCCTTGCAGATGTGTTACTGGCCATACAACCAGATGAAATGCCAAGCACTCCAAAACACCACTACGGTTCTGGATATGGCAAACCGTCATTTCCAAAAATTACAGAAGCGACAACCCTGGCTGATCTTGTGAACAAGGACTCGTGGTTTACAGTGAACCTTCTTCACCTGGATATGACCTTCCTAACAGAGGATGTTGACAATTGGCAGAACAATGACCACTTCAAGGCAGCCAAGTCCATTGTGGATGGGTTAAATGTTGTGAATGACCCTGCGGAGAGAGCAGTAAAGCTCACAACTGATTTTGTCTCAGCTGCAAGAGGAGAAGACCACTTCCAAAATCTTCTTCAAGTGGTTGAATGTGACCGCAAAGCGAGGCCAAATTTGCGGAAACGAGCAAAGTTGGAGTAGTGACATTGGCGTTGTGTTTTATACATTTTCAACTTTCAATCAATGTAAGTATAGTAATACCGAATATTTGTATATTAGTATTATAAGTAATACCGAATATTTGCCAAATATTCGGTGCATCACTACTAAATATATAAAAGTGGCCGGTGGCCACCCAGGACCACCTCCGATTTGATTTATTTTTTGCATACATACTTCTACCAACAAGTGTAACATTTGAGGGAATAGACATTAAAATCCAACAACTTTTTGAAAATCATGGGGCGTTTAATGCACCCTAAATTGAGCGCCTCAGGAAAGTTCTTTCAAGTGGAGGATCGTACATCCATTGTTAACAACCTTATGAGGTCATTTTGATATTATGTTCATTATTTCCATATTTATGATGATTTCTTTCTTTGTACATTGAATATCCAGTTAAAAAACACTTTAATGTTTGTTTAAATGTGTTTTCATTATACCTGGCTATTAATGTGAGATGCTGTATTTCAGCTTAAATTATTTAAATTGTTGCCATATCCATACTTATGAACATAACTCCATAAAATTTACACAGACAACCTTGATACACATGAGCAATATATATTCAGGATCGTACAAGGTTTGATCGCGCGGTTTCTCAGAAATTTCAAAATTTGCAAAGTGGCTAATAATTTGATACCCAGTGTATATTACAAAAAATCCAGTGTTCTTGAAGGATGTCCACAAGAATTCTGGCTGCAACTTCCTTTGACCTCTCAGTTTTATCAGCTTTATCTGGCTGAAGTAAGTACATGTTTTCAAAAATGTCCTTTTTCATTGGAAGCAAGCCATTTGAAAAGTCAGCCATTTCTATGTAGGTTGTTGAACCTAAGGTCTTCTGGGCGGATGAGCGTGTACTTGGTGTCTGAGTGTAGTTCATTATTCACTCAGGTGTGAAGTCTGAAAATAGAAAAAAAACAAGTTGCATCAGACTGGAAAACCTTGCGGCATGAAATGGGAGTCTTAGGGAATAAATAAAGGCACATACAACAATGTAATGAAAGCACAGTGAAGCATAATAATATTTTTGGTCCCTCAAACCAGCATTAGATGTGGTATTTGGATGTTGGTCTACTAGGTGTCACTTATGTGCTGATGCTAATCAGGTTGACAACTGGACAGTGTGGTATGAAAAGTGATTGTCTATATGTTGTATGTGTGCGTTAATACATTCGTTAGTATATATCATAACATTAGGGATGCTGTCATCCATGACAATTTGATTTTTGGCTGCCATATTAGATTTTCAAAATTCTGAGTACAGATTTGTGTTCTCCAACCCCGTAAACCCTATGAAGGACATATTACAAAGCAAATCAGGCAATAAATATGGATTTATATAGCAGAAAAATACAATAATACAATGATGTATACTTTCAGGTGGTATGTACATGGGGGTCAGAGGGTCAAAAATAAAAAATTGTTTTTGACCTGAGTTTCACTATTGGTGGTCCATATTTTGAGGGGGTCCTCACTTAGGAATTCTAAAAAATTCAAAATCCCCCCCACTACAAACTGACATGAACAGAATCTACAAGTGGACAGAAGATGACAATATGAAGTTTAACACTGAGAAATTTCAGCTGTTACAGTACGGAAAAAGAGACCTAAAATCCATGGAATATTATACCCAAAATGGACAGGAAATTTAGAGAAATTCTTGAGCAAAAGATTTAGGAGTTGTAATGACTGATGATGCAAAATTTGAAATGCAAAAGATAGCAGTAAACAGAGCAAAGAGAATAACAGGGCAGATATTGAGAACCTTTAAATGAAGGGATAGGAATGTAATGATTCCTCTACTGAAAACACTGATCATACCCAAATTGGAATACTGCTCAGTCCTAACATGACCATATAAAAAAAAGACATTAGACAGCTAGAAGGGATTCAGAGAAGCTTCACAGCCAAGATCAAGGGGTGCAAAGAACTAAATTACTGGGAAAAGTTACGCGAACTAGACCCATATTCACTGGAAAGGAGAAGAGAGAGAGACCATTATTTACAATTGGAAAATAATGGAGAAACTAGTCCTTAATCTTACTCTGAACCCTGTAACTCCCCAAACTGGTGGAAAGTAGAAAAGGAAGACTGTGTTGTGTTCCTAAATTAAAGGTGAGACAGGGAACATCCTTAACCTTGAAAGAAAATAGTTTTGTTGTGAGAGGACCAAAACTGTTTAATTAGTTGCCCAAAGACCTGAGGAACACGAATGGTGTTGCGGTAGACATCTTCAAAAGAAGATTAGATGCCTGACTCAGAACAATCCCCGATGAGCTGGGCATACCTGGCTATGTGAGGTGAAAGCTTGACCTTTGTGAAATGAGGAATCATCGTGTGGAACCTTTGAAAGGTATATAATCTTTCAATCCAGCAATCCATTAATCCAGAAAATCTGATGGTCTGTCTTTTGTGCTGAAACCCCCAACCGTGTTTTTAATCTGGAATTTGCCTGCTGGTCCAGCATACTGTGCACTGGATTTGCACGCTCCAGTTCTCAACCAACTTTGCTTTGTTCATTAGTTTGCCATTACCACCCACATGGTCTACATCTCATGCGCTATTTATAAAATATTTTGTGCTTTATTGTGCATTATTAGTCTCTTACACATATTTCTATTATAATATTATCATGGAAACACCAGTGAAGACAAGTGATAAGAAAAAATGTGTTACATTAACTATAATACAGAAAATCTAGATAATTAATAAGATTTAGAAGGGCAAGAACTGGCATAATATTATGCTGGAATAATATTTTCATATGTATAAGCATTGTGAAATTCTAAGTTCTAAGTGTATATACACATGCGTATGTCCAGAAAAGTTCTGATAATCCAGTAAATTTGGTAATCTGGGACTACCAATTCCCTGTGGGTGCTGGATTAAAGGAGTTTTACTGATTATATATATATATATATATATATATATATATATATATATATATATATATATATATTGAAAGAAAGAAAAGAAAAGAGAGAGGGGAAAAAATAATAAATACCATAATTTTTGTGTGTATTTTCTTTTTATGCTAATTAATGAATAGGATGACCATGGGTCCAAATTCTCACTTAAAGTAAATAAAAATGAAGAGAATTAATCTAGATAGCATTTTTCCCCGAGTGTTTCGTGGTGAAGAAAATTAGCTACCAATTGAAATTCCTACAAATACCCCCACATTATCCCCAGCAGCCAGTCATGAGCACCAATCAGTGAGAAGTATGCAGTGTACCACATCCCCCATCTCCCTGGAGTAATGGAGAATACTTTCCCTCACTCAGCTTGTCAACCCCACCCAATACTTCTGTAATACTTTTTTGAGTTAATTTTGTGCACCAGTGGCTACCCTCTATCAGTAACATGGAAATGGTAAATAAATTTCTGCAATGATGCAACAAATGAGACAGGTAATGAGGTGTGATCTTTGTCAGCTGCTTTTTGATTTTAAGTTGCGCAACTTAATGGGATAAAATTTTTCTATGAAAACTATGACTGAAATAAACTCTCTTACGGTATTTAAAGCAGAAAGAGACTACGAGAAGAAAATAAAAGAGGAAAGTGGGAATAAAGAACAGAGGAAAACAGGAGAAACAAAGAAAGACAAAGTAGAAAAAATCAAATACTGTTACACAACAAGGCTGAAACCATGCAGGTGAAAGAGAGTATAAAGATGATAGATTGTATAAGGGTAATGAAGGACATTAACACAAATAGCACAAATAGGAAAAGACAAGAGGGCAATCAAGAAAACAGAGTGAAACTGGCCCCCAATAAGGAGCAAATATGGGCCATGAGTAAAGAATTATATGCAGATATTATATAAAAGATAATTGCAGATTTAAAAGAGGACAATGTGTATATGAACGTTCCCCAATATGCAATTTCTTCTATAATGGTCATTGTAAATTTGGAGACAGATGCAAATTCTACCACCTGGACATCTGCAGGACTTGCGCAAAATATGGAACCTGCAAATATGGGAAATAATGCTATCAACATCTCCCGACGAACCCAAAGGACAAAGTTTAAATGACAATAGGAATAACAACAGGAACACAATAAGCGAACAAAAAGGTATTTTCAACATCACAAACATGATACGGCTGCTAAATGTCATCCAATGCATGCAGTTGACACAGCTGGAAACCCCTGAGCCAAACCGCTTCTGGGCAAGAAGCTACCAGAACAGGTAGGTGGAAATGGATCTCTCTTGGAAGACCATAGGGCAACAAAACAAGCAACACTGCAGGAAAATGAACTTGAAATGCACAAGGGGCAACAAAAACCAAAGAACATAAATATTGTCCTGGCTAATATTCAAGGAATTAAGACCAAACCAATTACTCAAAGTTTCGTACCTAAAAGGATTTATGGACGAAACAAGGGTGGACATCGCATGCCTCATAGAAACTCATCTTAAGGATTGCCAAGGAAATTGTGAAAACTGCAAACATTGTATTGATAAGAAAGAGATAAATATAGAGGGCTTGAACTTACTAAGAGTGGATAGAACAATAAGACGTAAAGGTAGCTGTGCTATATATGTACATGAAGGTCATATGACAGATGATAATAAGTAAATCAAACAGCTTTGTGGAACTCCTAGCAGTGAAAATAGAAAAACTAAACATGATACTAATAGTCATCTATAGACCTCCAAACACCCTAACTGAAAAATTCTTGGAGGTCATTGATGGTTTCCTTTTACTATTCAAAATTCTTCACCTGCATGACTTTGAATGCCTCTGGAAAGCAAACCCATGAAGATCCCACTCTAATTTTCTGCTTATGGATGCATTATATCAAGGAAATTTTTCATGCCAATTTTCATGACATTGAATTTTGAAGGTTTTTCTGGGATCAACGTCAAAGGTCGTATAGAAATGGAACTGTTTTATTTGATTCTCTATGATTTTTACAGTGGAGATCAAAGTTATTCTACATCTTTTCCTGAGCATTTTGAGACCAAGATTGTCAAAATTGGTATGGTAGAACCCGAGATATGATCTTTTGAACCTCCAAGGTCACACTGTTGACCTCAAATTTGGAAGGTCATAACTTAGAAACCAATTGACCCAGGAAGCTAAAATTTGGTGACAATTTATATCATTCACCTAACCCAATCATCACACAAAATTAGTGAGATGAGTGGTAGAAATTGCCAAAAAGTGCGTACATTTGACATGGAATGTCCTGTGTATATATACTGTATAGATGATGACTTTGTTTCCTTTCTGAGATACCTTCCTTTGCTATCATTTTTCTTACCAAATTTGTTTTCTTGAACTAGCATGGAGTGAATCTCAGGGTCTTTATTAATCTGTAGATCTCTAGTATACAGACAACTCATGATTTGTTGTACTAATGGGGAGGTCAAGGTGTGTGATTAAGCAAAAAGTGCAATGGTGCAGAGGTCCATTATAATATAAAAACACATGAGCATCCAAAATCTCAAAAAGGCAGGAAAATCTGAGTACAATGATGCAATGCTGTGGAGGTGATGTACTGCTACGGTGGCGGCGTAGGCCGTAGTCCCCGAGTATCTGTGTTTCCAACCACCCAGCACCTTTTACGTTTCTGGGTTCGGAACAGTCAAGAGACTGGGCAAAGATGTAATCTCCTCTGGTATCTAGGAAGGCCTCTCTGGTCAGTGGTTTATTTCCAGGTTATTCAGGTCCGACTCGCACATTAACTGTAAAGGACTTCCCCTAGTGCAGGTGTCTCAATCTGACTCTCCACTGAGTAAGCGACCCAACCGCTCAGGGTCCAAGAAAGGGCTAGAATTCAAAGGTAGACCTAATAGAAGTAAACTACTTGGGTTTTTCTCTTTATTATATCTGAAATAAACAACTATTCAGTGTGACAGCATAAACATAACAAAAGGACTGGCAATGCACCGCACTTGACAAAACACCTGGAGCCCCAATAACCCTTAGTGAGATTTGGCAGAAAGGATAGAAACAAGTGGGAGAAAAGTACCGGAAATGACTTGCACAGAATGTTAACCCTTGTCCCAGCTTAACTACCCTCCAAACTTGACCCCCCCTTTTATGACCTGAGTTCCAATTCCTTTATTGGCTGGCTAGTTAGTAGGGTTAGGGTCACAGGCCTGATTTCAGGGCAGATCCAGTGGCCAACAGTGGTTGACACAAACTGCGTAGCTCCCACTGGATGGGACCCACAATCCAAGCCTGATGAATCCGGACCACGTGAGTTGAATCCCAAACAGGTTGCCTAGACAACACAAGATTATTAGTTACATGCATCTAGCACCATTAATCACAATAATAACAACATAACAGGCAATTAACCACAAACATTAACTGGAATCATGACTTCATAATTGATCACTGGAAAACATAATTTACTCATGAAATCAAAGCACATAAATAATAAATAACCAACATAACAGGCAATTAACCACAAACATTAACTGGAATCATGACTTCATAATTGATCACTGGAAAACATAATTTACTCATGAAATCAAAGCACATAAATAATAAATAACCAACATACAAAATAATAACTACAAACATTGACAATTATGGCAAACCTATCTCACATGAGTTAATCAACCTATAATCATTGCCAAACAAGCATGGGCAAAAACCTAACTCTGGAATAATATGACTGGTGACCTATAATAATGATAATTGGTTCTCTAGCTAGTTACATGACAAGGTGGCAAACCTATCTATACTCAGTCAGTTTCAACAACCTATATGTATGTCTACCCTTAATAATAATAATTAACCATGATAATGATGGTGAAATACAAATGAACTCTAGCCAAGGATTACAAAAACTCCTACCTTTTAAAGGCTTTCCACACTTCCTTGGCTTCTGACAGGAGGTCTGTATTAAGGGTCTATTCAGGTTTCATAACCTTAATCCTAATTACCATTAATGGTTTCCTAACTACTCCTGTGGGGAAAGAAAAACTTGTGAGAGGGGACCCAGATAGGACTTGAAAACTAGGGTGAAGCTTTTTTATGAAAAACTCCACAACCCCCAAAAAATGGGGAATTTGAAAATCACGGGGGGTTGTGAGAAACTTCACAACCCCCACATTCCTTCCCCCTAAGAAAAAACCCCCCTCACAATTCTTTCCTCCTTCATGGTCCCTAACAGGATAATGCATCGCTTGACAATCTAAACCTGGGAGTATACATTATAAAAGTTATTGCATCAAAACCATGCTGACCCTCCCAGTTAGCTAACCTACACTTACATTAAAACTCATTAGTACCACAAATTATTACAGACTTATCTAATAACAATTGCTTTACTCAAACTGGCCAATTATAACAGAGGGAAAAACCATTTTCATAACTAGGTCAACTTAGCCAAATGCCCAAATCTCATTATTACAGTAATCCATTTGGTACCACTAACATTGTACATTAATTCCCAATATGTACATGGTAAATACTGGCAGTGTTTTTTTTTTTTTTTTTTTTTTTTTTGTAAGCACCACTTTTGTTTCACTTAATCTACACATTGTTCACGGGTATCACCTCCTTGCTTCTGGCACAACCTACAGTTTCTACCCAGAAATCCTCCAACCCCCTTTTTGGGTCACAACATTCACTGGGTTTTTCTTGCTTGATTCACTTCACTGCCTCTATTTCCCTTGACCCTGGATCAAGAGACCAGGACCCATAAATTTGACTGTAGTGTTCTTCCCACACTATACCATGGGGGAAATCTGGCTAGTAACCCCTTTGTTCCTCCACCACTTCAGCCAGGTGTATTCACTCAAATCCTCTGGGAATTCAAGTTGGGAGGGTTTTTTTTTTTTTTTTTTTTTAAACCAGAGTATCAGTAGGAACAGTGAAGAAGAAAAGAAGGAAACCAAATCAAGGCTAGAAGTGCCACTGTATTCCGGTCAAAGGAAATCAAATGAAAGAAAAGAATGGGCCAAATCTTCACTCTAACCCCCCTTGTTCTTTTTTTTTTTTTTTTTCTTTTTTTCAAACGACTGGAATGTCAATTAGTCGCAAGTCAGTAGCATGCATCATCCCATATCTTTCCCTCAGAAGTTTCTCCAGGCTGCTTACTCCCCTAGAACACTTAATTATTGACCCCTTCAGAACAAAAGGTTCACTAACTACCCCTCCCCTGGTTATACACCCAAAAATAAAGCAGAAATCAATGAATAATCCATTCTTACATCCCTTTCGAGTGCCGAGTACATTGGGTATCCTCTCACAGGAAAGAAAACCCCAAATCTAGTTATCTTAGAGTGTATTTTATAACAGATTTACCCACAATACTTCACTTCAGTTTACTCGGTTGCCTCTGATTCTGTACTCAAGGGTCTGTGGTTGTACATTTGGTAATTCTGCAGGATTGCCACAGGAGCGTGTGAATGGCCGGTTGAGCCCTGACTGGGGTAAGTTAAGTTTCTCTGATCGTGAAGTCTTGGTCTCAGCTTGGAAATGACGATGATGGCTAGTCCAGGCACGAACCTTCTGTCTATACTCATTTAGTATCTCCTGACATGTGGTGAATCCTGACTGCACAGGGCTAAAACTAACATGGCAAGACTGAGATTGAGGGACTTGAGGTGAGCCGGGCATGGAATCAGTGAACCCAAGGAACGAATTCTCCAGAGTACTCAATGCATCATTAGCTACATCTAGCGACTGTTGTACAAGTCTCAATGATTGCTGGGCCAATTTTAATCCATCCAATGGAGCATCATCTTCCAGTGTGTCCAGATATTCATGCGAATCTGTCACATTACCCTGGACCTCAGTTTGCCCAGACTCATTTTCAGAACCAGCACCCCACAACTGATTTTCTTGAAAGGGGGGTATGGTTTGGGGACTCATGAGGCAAGACTCACTCATGGGAGTACTGTTGAAAATTGATTCTAATGACCCTACCAAAATCGGAGAATTCTCATAACCAAGTGAAGGTATATCATTACCTTCTGACTCCTGCATAGTTCGAAAAACTTGCTCCCCCACTGGAAATGCCCCGGCCTGAATCTCCTCAACGGGTGTCTGAAAATCTGTCTCCCCCGAATGCTGAGTAATTGGAGGCACATCTCCACAGTTTAGCTCCACTGGCGGACACCCTTCCATTCCAGCAGTTGTCTCAGCACTAAAATTACTAGTCCCATCATACTCCCAATACTCTACCAAAGGGTCTCTCCAGGTAATACTTTGTCGCGCATTCAGGAGTGTATTCAACCGGTGATATTTCTCTGAAGAAGAGTGTTCCTCATCTGTATCCGAAGCACTGGTCCCAACACTGGAGTTCCCCATGAAAGCTACCCGGGATTCCACTTCAGGGGTACCAAAGCCCTCAAAGGAATATTCAGGGCCATCATCTAAAGTGGTGCCACCCCTATGCCAGGGAAAGGGTATGCGTGCGGCACTTGATGGTAAGTCCGGGATCCAGGTCTCAGGCATCTCAGGTACTTTCTGCAATTCCTGTTCCCTCCTATGCTTCTGTAGATATTTTGGGGGTTCATGCCAGGCCTTCAAATGGGTATGATGAGCTTTTATAACTCGGGGGGTGCCCTCAACAGTTGATGTGGTCAATTCATAGGATACTCCATTACTGTGTACTTGACTAACCTTGTAAGGCCCAGTATACTTGGGGGAGAACTTCCGTGAGGTGCTCCGGTCACTGGTAATGATCTTCTTGACTACTTTCTGGCCAACCTGGAAGGGTGCAAACCGTGGATGGCCCTCCTTCCATATTTCTCGCAATTGAGGGGGAACAACTACAGTAGCAATATTCTGGTGACGTTGTTCCAAGAGACAGTCCGCAGGGGTGGTCTTTATTTCAGCATGGAAGGTATTGTTATAGGTAATCACAGCTGTTACCAGATTTGTATCCCATTCCACTCCTGTTTGTCCCAAGCTCCTCAAGAACTCTCCAATTGTTCTATTTACACGTTCAACAGCACCATTGCTAGCAGGCTTAAGTGGACTAGTATAACATGCATAATCCCATAGCGATCAAGGAACTCTTGGAACTCCTCCGAACGGAATTCAGGTCCATTGTCTGTCAGGAGCCTCCGAGGAATTCTTAATAAGTTGGGGAATATATCATGCTCCATCAACTGGATAATGGTAGATGACCTTTTTGTTCTTAATGGGCGAGCCACAACCCACTTGCTAAAATGGTCAACCATCACCAGACAACCAAGGTACCCTAGCTGGGTGCGTGGGAAAACCACAATATCAGCAGCCACTAATTCAAAAGGATGTTCAGTTTTTATCTTCAAGGTTGGTGGGATGATAGGCTGACTAGCTACTTTATACAACTGACAGGTTTCACAGGTAATACAGATGTCACTAGCTACTTTATACAAATCCGGGTGCCACACAAACAGTCGCAACGCTTCCACCAACTTATTACGCCCAATATGTGCCATTTCCATGTGGAAACTGAGGGCCATATCCACGAGCAATGTGGAAGGTACTACACAGCTAATATACCCAGTCCTACTTTGATGTACTATCACCCCACTCCTTAACTGTAATTCCCGCCAGTTCCGCTTAAACGGCCTCAAGGCAGGTTTTCCCTCTGGTAGGGGCTTTGACTGGGCCAATAGCCCATGCACCTGTCGCAACAATCGGTTCCGTTTTTGCATTAGAATCACTGATTCTGAGTCAAGCAACTCTCGGTTCACTATCCACTTCTTGCCTTCCTCAAATACTGAACCCAACTCTGGCTCCTCTGCTTCGATGTCTGGTACCTCTTCCTCCATGCATGTGCCTCCTCTAGCGCCTCCACTCCAAAACATTCCACTAACTCTGGGTCTCCATATGACCATGCAGCTACATCAAACTTCATTTCAATGTCAGCCATAATTAGATAGTTTGAACCTAACAAGAAACAGTACGGGAGACTATTCTCTGGGGCTACTGCAAAAGGTAGTTGGATCTTTTCATCTCTACCCTGAATAGTCAATTTTACTAGTCCTTGACAGGGTACCAATTTCACACCAATCCCAGTCAAGATTATCTGGCAAGGCTGTACTGATACTTCTTCCTCTTCTCTCGCTTTTAAACTCTTGACCACTGACTCGGATACTAAGCTAATCTCTGCTCCTGAATCCAACATAGCACAGTAATTGACTGCACCCAACTGTACCCAAGTCCAAGCAACGGGTCCTCCCTGGTGTCCACAAGTGACCCTTTCACCCCTGGCTTCCCGATCTGGATTCTGCAGTAACAAATTCCCTTCACACTGCTCTATATCACTTTTTCCCGCTACCTCCTGGCCAGTTTCCTGCTCCATAGTGTCCACCTGTTCCACCATCAACTCTGCTGGCTCAGCAAACCACTTGTGTGCTATCAGTGGATTGTAATGTACTCCAGATATACACTGCAAATGGACCCTTCTTTCTGGGGTATCAGGGACAGTCACATCCATAACGTACACAACTGGCTTTACACCATAGTGAACCCAAACCCTCAAGGAATAACAATGGCTTGCGGCTAACAGTACTTCTGGAGTTACCAACACTCCAGGTTGTCTCATCATCTTCAGGTCTTTTATGCGGCGGGCATTATTTGACAAGCGATACCTCTTGGGAAAGGTGATCAATTCATCCATCAGCTCTCTCCGTAATTCCAATGGGTGTTGTGGAGGATTCCAAGGTGGCCCATGCTCGTAATGATGATCCTGCAACACTTGTACTAGGCTAATAAACAACGAATCACCACCTCCATCAACTTTCATGAGTACTCGCAGTCCAGGTGGTAAGCGATTAGTGAGGGGTTCTGTCTCTCCGGTTGGTCACTCCCAGCAGGTGGTATTCGTGACAATGCATCTGCAGCTCCATTCTCAGTCCCAGGGCGATACCGAATTTCAAACTCAAAGTCAGCGAGATCTTCATAAGTTCGGGCCAATCTACTATCAACAATCTTCATGTTGCTCAGGTATTCTAATGGTTGATGGTCTGTATACAGTACAAAAGGCACACCATATAGAAATGGGCGAAATGTCTTCACACCCCATCTTAGGCTGCCAACTCCCGTTCTATAACTGAGTACATTCTCTGGGCCTTGGAAAAGGTCATTGATGCATAAGCAATCACCTTAAAATCACCATTCTGTTGTTGTCCCAAACAAGCACCAGCGCCAACCCCGGAAGCATCCACATACAGTTCCAATTTTTCAGCTTCAGGTCTGTAATCTGGATAGGACAGTTGCACTTCCTTAACCAAGGCCTCTTTCACTGTTGTAAAAGCCTTGTCCATCTCCAGTGTCCATTTCAATTTTTCTCTTGATCTACCGCCAGTTAAATGAGACAAAGAACTGGTTATCACTGAACAATCTGGTACAAACTTTCTCTGGAAATTCACTAAACCCAGAAATTCCCTCATCTGTCGAACAGTTTCTGGTTTTGGGAACTCGTGCACTTTCTGCATATATTCAGGGGATTTCCGCAAACCTTCTCTCCCAACCAAGTGTCCCAAAAATGCAACCTCAGGTTGGAACCATTGACATTTCACAGGTTTGACCTTTATGCCAGACTTCTCCAGAGTATACAGGACTTTATCTACCAGTTGAAGATGTTCTTCGAACGACTCGCCCATTATTAGGATATCATCAATGTAGATGATAACTCTACTTCTTGGAAAACCATGTAACACTTCTTGTACCATCCGTTGGAAACTAGCAGGAGCATTCTTTAATCCAAAACTCAGTCGCTTAAACTGCCAATGCCCTCTGGTGGTTGAAAAAGCAGTGCTCTCTTGGCTCTCTTCGGCAATTGGCATTTGATAATAACCTCGGACCATGTCCAGGGAAGTGAAGTAACAGGTTCCATGAAGACTAAAAACTGCATCCGTTAAGTTGGGCATTGGAAATCGGTCTGGTATGGTCACTTCATTCAATTTTCGATAGTCCACACACATTCTAATTGAGCCATCCTTCTTCCGTATAGGGACAACAGGTGAACTCCATGGGGAAATGCTAGGTTCTATGATATCAAGCAACAGTAATTCCTGGCACTGGGCTTCCACCGCTTCTGCGACTGGTTCTGGGAATCTACGGGGTCGTTGTCGGATAGGGGTATCGTTATACAACTCTATCCGGTGTGGTACACAATTCACAAAACCTACATCATCATCCCCTTGACTCAACACTTTCTCCCGGCGCGCCAACATTTGTAAGACCTTCTCCCTCTCTTCGAACTTCAACTCGGGTGACATGGTTATTTCAGTCCGTAGGCGTTCTTCGGTCCAGCCTGGTTGTTCAGCTTGGGCTCCAGTCATGAACGCCTCAATTCTCTCACTTTCAGCTACTGTAAAGTCCAGTTCTTCTTCATAGACTATTGATCTTATAGTCCCTATCCGGTCACCCGCCTTGATTCTCTGGGCTTCTGGGGTCAACTTCATTACCAACACTTCTGTCATCCCAGCCAATCCATCCACTAACCCAGGGTGACCATACACTTTCCCCTGGAGTCGGGAATCTCCATCATCATCCTCAAAACAGTACTCCAGTCTTCCTTCACCTTCGATTTCATTCAAGCAAGGAAACTGTACAGGAACTCTGTGATATTTGCAGGTACTTAATTTCACATCGGCTGATGCATAACAGGAAACATTCCGGATCACCCTTCTACATGGCGCATTCTCACTCCTCAAGTAAATTTCCTCCATATGCCCATCTTTATAAGCTCGTGTTATCCTTTTCCTTTTCACATTAACTCGGAGACTGTTTTCAACAAGAAAATTCATTCCCAATACAACTGGGAACTTCAACCTTTTTACCACTGCAAACAGAACAGGCTCCATTTCCACTCCATGAATCGATAACCCCAGCGTAATCACCCCCAGTGGTTTAATATGGTTGTTCACTCCAATCCCTCGAATCCTCAAGTTACAGCTCTGCATCTCTGGAGTTAACTCCAGTTCCTCTACCACTGAGTGATCCAAGATTCCAACTGTAGCTCCGGAATCAAGTACTGCCAAGTAGTTCTCCGAATGTTCAAACCGTATATCCACCTTCAGTAAAGATTGAGGCGCTAACTGTCCAGTCATCTCCTCATCCAACCCATCAGTGTCAAAGACATTACTATTTATCAAATACGTTTCGGGAGCATCAGCTTCGGGTTCATTATTCTGGTCAGGGGGTTGCTCCCTATCAGACTCTTCAGGAATATTTACACTCTCATCCAGACCAAATGGACCTGGATACCCTAGGTTATTACTAGCAGGCTCGCAACTAACGGGGGACCTATCAGGACAATCAGTACCAGGATTTACAATCAATGATTCATTCCTCCCACCAAAAGATGGGAAAAGCTCTGTTGCCTCATATCTCTGGGGACAAAAGGAACTGCACTCGCATTCATTCTCACAGGCAAAACTGGGTTGACACACACTGGATCTCCCCCCATCTGTACTTCACCCATAAATTCTTGTTCTGGTATTGGGCCACTAGTTAGGGGCACTATTCGTCCTGCTAGGAGCTCTGGGGGTTCCCCTCTGGCCTCAGAGCTTACTGGTTTAAAGGGCGCAGTTCTTGATTCGGCTCAGTCCCTCGTGGGCTGGTCTGGTTAGGCCCAGGAACTGGTTCCCTTGAGATGGTAGGACTCGGTGCTCTTGAACTGGGCCTACTCTGCTGGCTGATCGCTGGCTATGACCATACCCATTAGGTGGGTAAGGGCATCGTGACACCCAATGATCCCGCTCACCACACCGCAAACACACTCCTAAACGCCGACGACAATCCCGTTCCAGGTGACCTCTCCTTCCACAGTAATTACAGTTCACCCAGGGACGATCAGATGGTGGTGGTGGAGGGGTGGTTAGATGGCTGGCTGGTCCTGAACCCTGCTGCCAGGCCCGCAACTGAGGGTGAGACTGGTGATTTTGTTGGTTTGGGTTCCTTTGGGGCTGACCTTGATCACTAACTGACCTTGTATTCTGGCACACCTGTGGTGGTTGGAGTACCAAAGGGGACATTCCTATGTTCCAGGCCTCCTGCAGGCTGGGGAGAGGTCTAGATAAGGCTAAAGATTTCCCTGAAGGTTCCTCTCACTAGCTGCCAATTCTCTCACTGCCGGCCAATTCAACTGGGTCCCAGCTCCACGCGTCAATCGTGCCGTGGCCAGGGCAACTTCAATCTTCACGGAAAATGCATCTGGAACAGTGCTAAGAAATTTTGAAATCAGTTCTCGGCAATTATCCACTTCTACTTCGGGCATTGCAGCCATCCACACAGTTTCTAACCTGGTTGCATACTGGTATAAGGTCTCACTGGTCGTAATTGAGCATTAGTAAATGCCTCTCGCTTGTCTCTTGTCACGGTAGAATGGAGTTCTCTGTAGTAAGTCTGCAGTCCTCTTCCTGACAACTCCGTATGGCATCCCTGGTCGGTCAATTAAATCAAAACCCCCTCTCATCTTTCCCATAAGACACTCTCGCAATGCCGCTTTCCAGTAGTTGTGTCCTCCTGCTACTGTATTGTCAGCATAATCCTCAAACTCCTTCCTAAATTCTTCGAATGTTCTCCCATCTGATATATCAAATGGCAATGGTTGAGGAAAGCGGCGCCCATCTAGTTTCTCTAGAGCTTTAGCAAGGCGTTCCAGGAGCTGCTCTGTTGCCAATGTTGGCAGTGGTTGGCTGGGTGGGTGGGGCCCTTTCTTGCGGTAAATGTCCCTGGTTCATCCTCCCCATTTGTCTCCCCAAGCTCTCGGTGAAACTTCATAGGAGGTCTCCGGTTGACTGTTGGTCTGGGCTGGCTTTCTGAAGCCTGAAAGGTAGGGGGTGATTTGGCCCACCTTTGGGCTCCTGGTAGTCGGTTCAGGTCTTCGGCTTCTGTCCCAAATGAATCACTCTCCTGGGAGGGACCCATCATTCTCTCTTCTCCCCAGTTCATAGCAGGGCCATTGGCTCCATCGTCTATTCGAAACCTGGGCTGTTCAGGGCTGCTCACTTGTTCTAACCAGGTGGCTACTGTCAATGCCACTCTTCTGAGAGCATACACATCCTGGTCAGAAGTTGTACCCGCAGTAGTAGACCGGTAATTCACGAGTTGATCCTCAATATCTCTCAGTGGGGATTGGGTGGCGGATGCCACTACCCCCTCACCAAGCTGTCCACTAACTTCCTCAGCAACCTCAATACTTTGGGTCATCTCTGGGTTCGACATTCTCCCCTGTTCCCCTTTTTAAACTTTACTATCTTCAACCAATCTCTCAACTAATCCCGCTGGGGATGCCAAAAAGTATGCTACGGTGGCGGCGTAGGCCGTAGTCCCCGAGTATCTGTGTTTCCAACCACCCAGCACCTTTTACGTTTCTGGGTTCGGAACAGTCAAGAGACTGGGCAAAGATGTAATCTCCTCTGGTATCTAGGAAGGCCTCTCTGGTCAGTGGTTTATTTCCAGGTTATTCAGGTCCGACTCGCACATTAACTGTAAAGGACTTCCCCTAGTGCAGGTGTCTCAATCTGACTCTCCACTGAGTAAGCGACCCAACCGCTCAGGTCCAAGAAAGGGCTAGATTCAAAGGTAGACCTAATAGAAGTAAACTACTTGGGTTTTTCTCTTTATTATATCTGAAATAAACAACTATCAGTGTGACAGCATAAACATAACAAAAGGACTGGCAATGCACCGCACTTGACAAAACACCTGGAGCCCAATAACCCTTAGTGAGATTTGGCAGAAAGGATAGAAACAAGTGGGAGAAAAGTACCGGAAATGACTTGCACAGAATGTTAACCCTTGTCCCAGCTTAACTACCCTCCAAACTTGACCCCCCCTTTTATGACCTGAGTTCCAATTCCTTTATTGGCTGGCTAGTTAGTAGGGTTAGGGTCACAGGCCTGATTTCAGGGCAGATCCAGTGGCCAACAGTGGTTGACACAAACTGCGTAGCTCCCACTGGATGGGACCCACAATCCAAGCCTGATGAATCCGGACCACGTGAGTGAATCCCAAACAGGTTGCCTAGACAACACAAGATTTTAGTTACATGCATCTAGCACCATTAATCACAATAATAACAACATAACAGGCAATTAACCACAAACTTAACTGGAATCATGACTTCATAATTGATCACTGGAAAACATAATTTACTCATGAAATCAAAGCACATAAATAATAATAACCAACATAACAGGCAATTAACCACAAACATTAACTGGAATCATGACTTCATAATTGATCACTGGAAAACATAATTTACTCATGAAATCAAAGCACATAAATAATAAATAACCAACATACAAAATAATAACTACAAACATTGACAATTATGGCAAACCTATCTCACATGAGTTAATCAACCTATAATCATTGCCAAACAAGCATGGGCAAAAACCTAACTCTGGAATAATATGACTGGTGACCTATAATAATGATAATTGGTTCTCTAGCTAGTTACATGACAAGGTGGCAAACCTATCTATACTCAGTCAGTTTCAACAACCTATATGTATGTCTACCCTTAATAATAATAATTAACCATGATAATGATGGTGAAATACAAATGAACTCTAGCCAAGGATTACAAAAACTCCTACCTTTTAAAGGCTTTCCACACTTCCTTGGCTTCTGACAGGAGGTCTGTATTAAGGGTCTATTCAGGTTTCATAACCTTAATCCTAATTACCATTAATGGTTTCCTAACTACTCCTGTGGGGAAAGAAAAACTTGTGAGAGGGGACCCAGATAGGACTTGAAAACTAGGGTGAAGCTTTTTTATGAAAAACTCCATAACCCCCAAAAAATGGGGAATTTGAAAATCACGGGGGGGTTGTGAGAAACTTCACAACCCCCACAGTACAATGTCAGATGTTATATATATGTAGAGGGGGTTAATGCGAAGAAGCAGATGCATGACCATTCACTGCAATGATTCACAAGTTGTCTGCATATATGAAATCTGTATATCCAAGCCTTATTATTAAAAAATTCAATGTCACTCAAATTGATGGATTGAGATTGTATGACTATAAATGGTAAACAGCTTTTGGTTCCTGATTTTTTTTAGTGATTTTAACTGGAATCATAATTATATCATGTGAGGAAATCTATTTAGATTATCCTACTGCCATGTTTTTGTAAATTTTGTTTCACATGAAATATGGTTAAAAATGTGGAGTACAGTTCCAAATAATATTAAAATCATTGCCTCTACAGTATTAACAATTTAAAAGACTCATTGCTAATTTTCTGATCAATATAGTACTGTATTTTGCAGTTTCATTCACCCTGTCATCATCCTTCTCATTTTCTAAATTTTAACATGTAATATTGGTATTCTTTAATGGCTTCCACTACCCTCTTATAACTAATTATATAAGCCTAATCTGTCACAAATTCTTAGTGAGCCAGAGAAACAATAATGTTTTGCACCTCTCGCCTAAATTTGTCTAAAAGTCTTGTAATAAAATTGCTTGTTTTGTTGTGATATAACTTTTCATTCATTATTATTCATTCATGATATTTTAAAAATCCAGTATTTATTTATGACCAATTTTATCAACATTTTCAGTGTAAAGTATCAGAAATTTGTTTCAGGATTTTGAAAATTGCTCTCCAAATGAAGCCACTGAGTGCTTTGATGACTCAGATCTTGAGGATTTAAAAGAAGATTCTGATGCGCCATTGAATGAGCAGATTCTGTTCAGAAGACTTAAGTGCTCCAGATACCCAGTAGTTACACTTACGAAACTGAACATCAAGGGTGATGAAGTGACTTTTGAGAAATCTTTTATTGAAAAGATTGAAAAGGTAAGATAAGATCCTAGTCAGTACTAACAACAGTGAAATGTTCTCTAAAACAATTTAAATTGGAAAGATAAAAATATTGGAATGTTTTTAATTAATTATTGAATCATTTACAAATTTTTTTTACCCATTTAAAATGTATGGTAAAATAGTGCTTTCAGTACTCATTTATTTTGGAGTTCTTAAATGCCATGTAAAATTGCCATGAGCAGTAAATAAACTCTGCATGCAACCCAAAAGTGTTTAAGAAAGTGAAGAATGAATAGACCTGTTTTATGATGTAAATTTGGTAAATGGAATACTTTGTTTTTCAGAGAACTTTGTACTGAAGTTGCGCATAAATTATACATATTATTTTTTAAATAGTAGCTTTAAGTAATTTATAAAATCTAAAAATCATTAATTAAAATTGTTAATCTTTTTTTAGCACTTAAAAGAAATTGAAGTAATACTTTTTTTGTGTGAAACATATACACAGGAATATCCTGCATAGTATGGTTAATGCATGCATAGAAAGTACCATATTATGTGAATCCATACTGAATGGGGAATGTAATTAATACAAAATAAAGTAATTCATTCTCAGACATCAATAACATTATAAAAGTTGGACTTTTGCATTCATTTAAACTAGTTTTAATTGTGAAACAACTGCAAAAGTTAATAAAGGCTTTCGTTTTTCTAAATTTCATTTAAATATGTACATAATAAAGTGCATTGCAAAAAAATAATTTTTTTGAAAAATACTTCAACAGTGATGTTTGAACACTATTTTTCTTCTTATTGGCATACAGTTCTCTGTAGCAGCAAATTGCATTTTCTAAGTCTTATTAAAATGAAAATAATTAAAATAGGTTTGTTCAAATGCTCCCTTAAAAAAAGTAAGTTCGAACGCGCCCTTAAAGAAAGTATACGTGGAATCATGACTTCCGATTCCAGAATTTTCTGCCCAGGAGCGCATGATTCAATTTTAGGTTTTTTTCTCTGTTGAATGGCCAGTTTGAGTTGTAAAGCGGCCGCATGGGAATTAATAATATCTAGGGCTGTCTTCAAGCGAAAAATCACTTGCACGTTAAATAAAACTTTTAAACTTTTAAACTTTTAAACTTGTTGACAAGAATGAGCTTACTAAAGAAAACTTAAAATTGCAGTCTAACTTCATCACTTCAACTTTAGAGGATATTAAAACCTATGATGCTAAGTTGATAGAGATTTATAGAACTCATGAATTGTTTGACCTTGATAAAAAATTGTTTGGATGAGAGATTGAGTTGCAGTCTGATTACCATTTTGACGTTAATACATCGTTGGCTAATTTAAATAAAGCTGTTGAGGATCGTAAGGTAGCTGAAACTTCTCAGGGTAATGCCTCTTTCAATTCAAATGAAGGAAATCAGCCTAATTCTGACGGACTTGAAAATCTTTTGTCAGGTTTTAAAACTGTATTAAAACATGAAGCCCTTCCCCCCAATTTGCAGTGCAATACATTTAATGGTGTATCTGACAAGGATAATTTTCAGAGCTTCCTTTCCCAATTCCAAAATGTTATAGGTTCCAGAGTAGATCTAACAGATTCTTCTAAACTTGCATACTTAAAGGGTTACCTTAAGGATTATGCCTATACCATAATTAAACATTTATCAAATCAGATGCAAATTATGAAGTAGCGCTGAATCTTCTTGAAGCTGAATTTTTGGATATCCCTTTTATAACAGATGAAGCTTTTAGGAAAATAATTAATGCTAGACCTGTTGAGGAATACCAGTATGATAAGCTTAGTATTTGGCTAAATGAAGTTAGGGCTGTGTTGTACGATCTTAAGAACTTTAACACAGATTTTTTTGAAGACAATTCGCCTGGTAATAAATTGATGAGCCATATAATGTATCAAAAACTTCCATTGTCATTCAGAAGAGAGTTAAGTCATAAAATTAATTCAAATTACCCGTCCTTGAAAGAAATTTTAGACAACTACGTGTCTGTCATCCGGACCCTTCAAAAACTAAGACCTTCAAGGAACCTTTCAAATGCTAAAACTGAAAATGTTAATGCCCCTAAGTCAAACAAACCCTCTTTTTCAAAATCACAAACTTCGGCTCAAACTCCAACTTTGCAAAATTTCAAAACTGAAATTAAAGTTAAAGATCAAGCCCAAAAGGCTAATACTTTCAATCCTTGTAAGTTCTGTCAGGGTAGTCACAGTATGCTAAAATGCCCGAAGTATGACACCCTCAAAAAGTGCCTTGGTTGCTGTTGAGAGCTCAAACTTTGTGTCGTGTGTTCTAGCAAAAAACATTTTAAGGATACCTGTCCCGGTAAAGATTAAAAAATTTCCTTTCCTTGAGCCTTTTGCTCTAAAATATCTCACATTTCAGCTCTTTGTCCTAAAACTTCTCCATCATCTTCTTGACTAGTGCAAGAGAAGTCATTTGTGGTACATTCTGGGGTTGTTGCTGCGGAGGGTTGTAGCAAATCATATTTCAATAAAGATTACTTGCTTCCCACTGTGACCTTGGACTTCGGGTTGGGGGACAAGGTCGTTAGTGTGCGATGTTTGTTGGACACAGCTTCTCAAAGATCGTACATTGGGGCTTCTGTGGCTCTTGATTTGGGACTTGATTTGGACAAACTTCAAACTCAAATGCGAACTATGAACGTTTACCAGTGTTTTCACTAGGTTTTTGAGGGAGGCTGAAATACATGTTCAGTTAAACCCTCATAGTTTTACCAAGTTTTCCTTCTTGATAGACAGTGAAATGTCATTGGACTTCTCTGTTGCAGGGTTAAGGGACTGCATTAAACAACCTTTCAGAAGGCTACACATTAGCTGACTCTCAGTTCAAGAACCAGAATGATAATAAGGTTCGGGGAATTCGTGGCCTCCTGGGAGCTGATGTACTCCAAAATTTCAAAATGTTTCAACTAAATAGCTCTATCCCTGCTTTTGTGGTGGCTTGGGGTATAATACCATTTGGCAGAGTATCCCGCAGTGCTGCGAAGGGACAAGAGCAAGTTGGCAAAACAAGTGACCCTCACCCAAAATTTACTAATCCCCTGTCGGAGTCTGTGGGCCTAAAAACCTGCATGGCACTGTTGGCTGATTTTAAAACTAAAAATTTTAGAGATCGAAAAAAAAGTTAAAAATGAGGCCATTAGTAACCTTGGAGGTGCAAATCCACTTGGCTTGTCTGAAACTGATTCTTGTATCGGCAACATACACGATAGTAAAACACCTGATACCTTACATACAGTTAAGGCAACGGTGGATGTTTGTACTAGTATAAACTCAAACTCAATATTGTCTAGATTGGGTAACTTGAACTTGGGTCATACCACCGACACTGAGGAACCGTGGTCGCAGCATGAAGGGAGTGAGTCTAATTTCATTAAAAATAACAAAGAACCTTCCTCACTTCAACGTTTGGAGTGTGTTGTGAACAGAGCTGGGCACCGCAAACTCAAAATCACTTCCGCAATCGCAAATCCGCAAACTCAAAATCACTTCCGCAATCGCAAATCCGCAAACTCAAACCTTACCTTCCGCAACCACAAATCCACAAACTGCTTGCCATTTTTGGTGCCGCAAATGTAAATCCGCAAACGCAAACCATATTTCCAATTTTTACAGTGCTGGGCACTTCTGCAAACACTTCTGCAAATCGCAAATTCCGCAATCGCAATTTTAACTATAAAAAGTATCCAAAACATTAAAGAGGTATAAAAAGTTTTTATATCTTTTTAATGTTTAATGTTTTAGCCTTGTTTTTATTAAAAACAAGGCTAAATAATTTATTACAATAAATCACTATTGTAGAAGAAATAAAAATACTACATATATTGATATATTATATTGAACAAAACACCTCCAGCAAGTAAATAGTAAATAAATTAAATAATAAATTTAATCATGTGAATTTCATAAATTTTGAGACTTAGACACATTAGAGAAGACTGTACTGTAACTGTAGTAACTGTACACACATTACATTACACAAGTTAAATTAAGTTAACACTGTGACTGTACACAACTTGAACTCACTGTACAACTCAACCCCTCTAGCCTCTACAAGTGTACACCTCTGGCTTTGTCAACAAGTTCAGTCGTCCTCCTCCAGTAACTGAGCCAAATCCAGTTTTAATAAGTCCATGTTCCCCTTCATGAACACGAGACGTTCGAAGTTGTCAGAGGTCAGGCTGGCCCTTTTGGGAAATTTGCGGAAAGATTTGCGTTTGCGGTCTTAGTTCCGCAACGCAAATTCACTAATTTGCGATGACTTTTCCGCAAACGCAAATCCGCAAACGAAAAACATACTCCCGCAATTGCAGAATTTGTGGTTTGCGGAAGTGCCCAGCTCTGGTTGTGAATACTATCTTGCACCCATCCCCTACTTATTTCAACCCATTATCAGTTTCTAAATCTGAACTGGACTTCGACTTAGGGTTGGAAAACCTATTTAAACTAAGAGTCATTTGGCATAAGGAGTGAGCACTTAGGCAACTTAGATGAGCTTAAAATTAAACAGTTTAACGACTATATAGAATTTAAAGAGGGGAAATACTTTGTAGAATTACCATGGCATGACGATTGTATAGGACAGGTCCCTTCTAATTTTAAAATAGCTCTTGCCACACTCAATAGAGTAGTCAAACAATTAAAGAATAAGAACTTGTTTGAAAGTTACACTGCCGTATTCCATCAATTATTAGCAGATGGCATTATACAACAGTTTTCTGTAGATCCATCAGATTATCACAATTTTATATGGATACCTCATAGACCTGTTGTAAAGACAGGACTTCAAGTTACAACTAAAATATGACCAGTATTTAATTGTAGCCTTAAGACCAATGAAGGTATTTCATTGAATGAAGCAGCATATCCAGGTATAGATTTGATGTCCTTATTTACCCTTCTATGCAAGTTTAGAAGCAATCCTTTCATTTTGCTTTCTGACATCAAACAGGCCTTTTTGCAGATTAAGTTAAAATTAACAGCAGATAGAAATAGGTTTTGTTTCTTTTGGGTAGACAACAACGATAAGATAATTACATATAGATACACTACTATTGTTTTTGGGCTTGCGAGTTCACCATTTATTTTGAACTATTTGATTAAGTATCATGTTAAACTTATTCCCAATGATTTAGTCTCTGACGTGCTGAATAACTGTTTTTACGTCAATAATCTCATTTACACTCATTACAACCCTAATGTACTGTACAAAGTTTATCAGAAAGCTTATTCACGTATGTCAGAAGGAGGTTTTGAATTTTGTTCCTGGAATTCTAACCTTCATGATTTGAAGGAGGACATGGTGGAGCAAGGTAGGGTGGAAGATCATGGTAGTGGTTTGGAAAGAGTACTTGGTTACTTATATGACGTAGAACCTGACCAACTTAGGTTAAATGAGTATAATTTTGATAGTTATGCCAACACAAAACATCAAATATTATCACAAATATCAAAGGTATTTGATCCCTTGTCCCTTTTCTTACATGTAACCATCCGAGGTAGAGTGCTAATGCAAAAACTTTGGTCTTTAGAGTTAAATTGGGATCAGGAAGTGGGGTCTACAGAACAGAAAGAATGGACAAAGATATATAACAATTTGATCAAACTTAAAGAACTCAAAATCAATAGAATGGTGTTTAGCGAGAATGAAATTGTTAACTTAGCAGTATTCTGTGATGCTAGCATGGCTAGTTATGGCTTTGCTACTTATGTTATTAGCCAAAATAAATCAAACTACTTGTTCTCCAAGGCTAAAGTTGCTCCTTTAAAGGGTAGAACTTTACCGTCATTGGAACTTCTAGCTGTATATTTAGCCTTAAAATGTTTGCATGAGTTACTGAGTAGTTTTGAAACCTCATTTCAGTTCATTGAAATTTTTGTTGATGCTCAGATAGTCTTGAGTTGGATTCTCAGTGAGAACATAAACATAAAGAACAAGTCAATCTTTGTGAAAAACCGTATTCAAGACATCAAGGATATGAAAAAAGATATTCAGGAAAACTTTAAAACTAACATCAGTTTTCAGTGGTTCTAGGGCAATTGTGTCCTGGTCAAGTGCATCCCGGACAAATGCATCCTGGACAAATGCGTCCCTGGACAATTGCGTCCCGGACAATTGCGTCCTGGACAATTGCGCACTTCTCCAACTACTATATGAAGTTTATTTATTAGAGAAGTGAATAGAAAGTTAGTATCGGAATTTCAAATATACTTTTCATTTTAACCTATTAAACTTGTTATATGTTCATAAGTTCTGTTCAGAACTGTTCTCTAAAACTTTATCCATCATCAGCAACATCATTGTCAAATTTTATGGATTACGTCCACTTAAGATAGTTAGTTTCATTAGTTTTAACGAAAATATCACAACTTAACCTAACCAATCATCAAGGGCATACAGTTGACCTAACTGGGCATTCAATTAATCTAACCAGGCATTATATCCCATACAAAATTACAATAACAAACATACTCGTCCCTCATCATTGGCGTCCCTGGACAATTGCGTAGGTGAAGTCACAATGAACTTTCTATTCACTTCTCTAATAAATAAACTTCATATAGTAGTTGGGGAAGTGCACATTTGTCCGGGATGAAATAAAACCAGACGCAATTGTCCAGGGACGCCAATGACCGGGATGCATTTGTCCGGGACACACTTGACCAGGACGCAATTGTCCTGTCACCATTTTCAGTATGTGGCTACTCAGGAGAATCCATCAGACTTAGTGACTCGCGGTATCTCATTTAAAGAGTTCCAATCTAAAATAAATTTTTGGCTAAATGGTCCCAGTTGGTTGTTAGATCCACTTCTCAGACCCAAACATCAGTTACGATGTCTCTCTCTTCCAAGCAAAATCAAGGTTGAGCAAGCTCCAAATAATATCATAATGTCAGTGATAGTTAATGATGAACCAGAATCAATCTTAGACATCAGCAAATATTCTGATATTCACAAGTTATACAGAGTAACTGGTTATGTACTTAAATTTGTGTTTAGATTGAGACGTAAAACAGTTAATGTATATTTTGCTTCAAAACTTTACTGGTTATACATCATGCAACTTGAGTCCTTTAAAGTTGAAAATGAATTTCTTGAGAACCTAGCTTCTACACCAAAGACTACTTCAGAAATTCCCTCTCTAGTTAAAAAATTAAATTTGTTTTTGGATGAACATGGTCTGATCAAAAGCACAGGAAGAATAAATAAAACAAATTACTATGATTACATCATTGTTAATCCTATATTATTAGGCAAACATCACCAATTAACTGCATTGATAATAAAAGATTGTCACCTTAAATGCAAACATCTCGGTTTACAATCCACACTTAGTATGCAAGGTTATTAGGTAACTGGAGCTCGACAAATAGTCAAATCCATTCTATCAGAGTGCATACTGTGCAAAAAGTTCAATCAGTTTGCTTATCAATATCCAAAATTCACAAACTTTACCAAAGCTCAAATGAATTTTTTACATCCTTTCAAACACCTAGGAGTAGATTTTATGGGTCACATTTTCATAAAGGATTCAAATACTGGAATGCCTGTGAAAATGTATATTCTTCTTTACACTTGCCTAAATATAAGAGCAATTCACCTTGACCTGTTACCCGATTTGACAGCTCAGACCTCTTGTCATCCTTCCAGTGCTTTACCAATCTCTATGGTGCGTGCGACTTTATTTATAGTGATAACGGTAAAACATTCGTGGCAGCCGGAAAAGCTCTCGAACAATGTTTAACGTCTGATGAATTTTCAGAGCACATGCGAGAAAATAATAATATACACATTAAAATTCCTGTTTATTCAGCGTGGATGGGGGCAGCCTGGGAATGTCTTATTAGAGTGGTGAAGAGTTGTTTATATAAATCCATCAGACGTTCTACTTTGAACTATTTTGACTTCTTAACTTTGTTGTCGAACATTCAAAATGCTGTAAACTCATGACCACTGACATATGTATCTTCCAAAAACGAACTTAACCCTCTAACTCCAAACTCTTTCCTTAAGATTCATTCCAATAAATCGCTTGCTTTTAAATTTGAAGATGATTTAGATGATCCATTGTGGGAAAGAGATCCTCCTTCACAAGACCAACTAATGTCGTCACTTAAGCAAATTCATAAAAAATTTAATGATTTTAGGAAGATGTAGTTGTGGTACGATTCTTATTTGTTGAGCTTGTGTGAACACAGTCGCGATTTATTCCAAACAAATTGGGAAAACCGTGTAGAAGTTGACAATGTGGTGCTCATAAAATCTGTCAAATCTCGACCCTTTTGGCAGATGGGTAGAATTTTGCAACTTATATTCGGTGACGATAACAAAGTTAGAAGCGTTATTCTTAAGCGAGCAGATGGTCAAACGATGAACTACCCTATTTGTCTCTTGTATCCCCTTGAATTGTCAGTTACCCATAAAGGGTCAAAACAAACTCAACCTCAAAATAATCAAACTCAATCTTCTCAGATTCTTCCAATCAGACACCTCATACTCAAGGTCAACCTCAAAATGTAGTTCAGACTTCCAGGCCCAAAAGAAAGGCCGCTTTAGATTGCCTTCAGAAAATTAAAGATCAGTTGAAATAAAAGATAGGTTGAGTTATGATATTCCTTAAATAATGAATATTGCTTTTCTCGCCGCGGAGGTTATTAAAATAACTAAAATAAGTTTGTTCAAATGCGCCCTTAAAATAAAGTAAGTTCGAACGCGCCCTTAAAGAAAGTATATGTGGAATCACGACTTCCGATTCCAGAATTTTCTGCCCAGGAGCGTGTGATTCAATTTCAGGTTTTTTCTCTGTTGAACGGCCAGTTTGTGCGCATATGCCTTCGGTATTCAGTCTTAAAATTCTCTTGTTGTTGTTTAAGAATTTAAACTTAGGGTTCAGAAGAATCTCTCTATTTTTTCTTAGTTTTGTTGTAATTACTAAAGGTTTGGTAATGGTTTGCTATAATAGGAATTGTAGTTTAGCAATTTCAGGTTAATTTGATTTGATGATATAAAAATTCTTAATAATTAGATCTGAATAACTAACAAGTTTTTCAAAACTATGCAGGTGGTAAGTACTCGATTTCAGTATTAAGAGTTAGCATTTGTTAATTTATTTCGTTTTAGGGTTTAAGGTTTGTTTGTTTGTTTGTTTATTTCATTATTAAGGTTTAGGGTTTCCAGGGTTTTAGTTAAATTTGTGTTAGGATTTTGTTTGCTATAAGTAAGCTTAGTGCTATAAGCTTGCAATTTGATTTCGTAATTTGAGTTTTGTTTAGGCATAATTCTAACAGTCTCTCCGCACTTTCGTGCTGCGCTCGATGTTAGGAACTCCATCTATAATTTCTGCTGTAAGATCTTCACACACCCAAAACATTTTTTCAAGTTCATCTATGGAGAACTCCTTTGATGATTTCTGATCCTCATTTTCTTCACTTTTGTCTTCTTCTTCGAATGCATGCTGTTCTTCTAAATTGATGAGGTCGTTATCGCTAAGCTCTTCTGAATGCAATTCAAGCAACTCTCGAACATTTGCAGAATCTAAATCTTCAGCTGTTTACATTTAGTGTGCATGCTTAGAAAAAAATATGTTAGAAAAAAATATTTGTTTACAAAACTGAAAAACCGTACTGGAGTGAATCAGAACCAGTACTGAATTGGGGTTTGGTGTTAAATTGTAATCCGTACTATAGCGAATTCCATACTGATCCATACTGATCGAATCTGTACTATGCAGGGTATTCCTATACTTTCATTCAATCACTTTCATATGACAATTTTGGCTATGAAAAAGTTTTATCAATAATAAATCCATAAAGGCCTTTAAATACTCGTACAAATTACCTTATAGAAATAAAAGGATCAGCAAACAAATAAAACAAAATTGGAACAATATTGTTTTCAGGGGTATATATTGTTTCAAGACATCCCAATTTATTCCAATCCCTATTATTTTCAGTACCCAATTTCTAACTACTTTTCATCACATGCATGGGAAACTTTTTGTACAGTAATTTATGCCCAAAATGACATAATTTATTAGAAAATGTGTGTGTTCATACATAAATTGAGTAAAGGATATGGAAATAGAACTGCATATTAATGAATGATCTTACTCGGTATTGTACCTTAAGTTGTTTGTTGATGTTAATAGTTCGTAAATGTGTAATAAACTACTACTGGTACACATGGTCCAAAATACAGGGTGTTCTAAAATTATCTAGTAAACTTTTATATGAATGCAATATCTTAACAAAAATTATGCAATATCTAACGATTTTATTTCAAATACAGCAACAATAATGTTTATTTTAGATGTTCAAAGTGTCTTCTAGCCAGTCCAACTTTTTTTGCCTTATGACAAGAGTGCTCCATCTTGTTGAAAAGTTGTGGTACTGCGTAGGCTCATAAACATTGGAAGCTTTGTTTTTAACAAGTTCAAATAACAGTCACTATTCATAGTGACATTTTGAGGAAGAAAGAAGAGTCCTCCATGACTGACAATAAAATTTGTTTTAGGGGAACAAATGAAATCATGACTCCTGAAGGATGTTTTACTTATTGATCTTCAACAAGAATTGAAGATTTTAAAATTTGAATCATCACGAAACATTACTTGATTCTATTGCTTTACTTGTCCAGTACAGTATTTATATTTTTGTACAAAAATTTATTTGCATTTCTTTAACATGGGTTTTCTTGCAGGTCATTATGAGGGTATTTTAAAGTCTTTTTGAAGCCTATGCTGAATTGTCCAAATTGATACAGGTCTTATTAATTGGTTCTTTATGTTTTTGCTTAATTTCCCTTGCTGAAATTACTGGATTTATTATTACTTACCATTTAATGTAGATATCAGTTCTCTCAGTTGTTTTCTTTGGCTGTTCAGAACCCTTCTTCTTCACGTGACAGGTTGAAGAATCATCATCCATGTATCGTTGCAGCCACAAGTTCACAGTACTCTGGTCAACATTTATTCGTGTGGCGATATTTCGTTGAGATAGTCCTTCCTTAACTAGTACAATAATTTCTCCTTTAATATATGGAGGTAGCTACTTTTTATATTGCATAATGATGCCCCCAGTTTATTGATTTTTATATAAAAAACGTGGTGACTATATTTGAAAGTAATGTGACGTCACTAATTAAAAAATCCCATTCACAACTATTTTAAGAGTCGCAGAATTGGCACATGAAAAGCTGCTAATTCATAATTCATTATATATATATATATATATATATATATATATATATATATATATATCTATATCTATATCTATCCCCCGCCCGTGGCCACCTTGTCGTGGTGGGTGGGCTCTCGTGTTGACCCAGTGGGCTACGTCGGCAGGGGCTTAGTCCCCGGAAGGGTCACCCATACCAGACAGGCTACTGGGGAGACCCGGCTAAGAACCACTAAAGTCTTTGGCTCCCATTACGGGTCTCCAGAGCTGTCCGGGCCGGTGGGATTGGGGGGGCGGGGTCTTTGCGCCGGTTTGGGGGCAAACTTTCGCATCACGGGGCCCCGTTTTTAACCCGACTGTGTCCCCCCTGGGGACGAGATACCCTGCGGTTTGCGCTCGGCCTCCCTTTCTCACCAGTAGGCAGTTTCTCGCGTTCCCTGGGTCCTTTTTCTCTAACTGTTAGTGTGTGGATACTGCTGCTACTTGTCCTAGAACTCGGGTGGTGGGCGACAAGGCCCCCCCCCTCCCCGAGTCCTCTACCACTGGAAGACCACGTTTTGAGGGGGTCGCCCCTCCTCTGGCTGCAACCTGTACCTCGAACATGCCTTTGGACACACCTCCTCTAGAGCAGGGATCCCACCCCAGCTGCCCTCAGCCAGCTACGGGCAAGCCAACAGGTTCTACGAAAGACTTGCCCCCAAAACCAGGCCTCTCGCTCTCTCTGTGTGCCCCTCTCACCCGCCATCGAACCGCCTCTCCACGGAGAGAGCCCCGCGACCTTGAATCAACAGCTTCTCTCTCCCTACCCAGTATTCACAAATTTTTAGTTATTCGCCCTACTTCTGGGTCCCTACCGTCCAACTCGGAAAGAACATTTTAGACGATCCGCACGCGCAGCAACTCTAGCCGTTACGACATCCGACCACAGAAGGATGGTTCCCTCATAAAATCGCTATCAGCGGCAGAAACGAATGCCCTACTCTTCCCCACAGAAGTCCTCGGATGCTCGGTAACCGTTTCACTGCACCCTCGCCTGAACCAGAGCCAGAGCACTGTCTTTGCTACCCGTTTATTGTTGATACCAGAGAATGAGGTACTAGAAGACCTCACACCCCACTATATCATTAAGGTTCATCGATTCACGTCTCGTCAAGGAGGTACCTCCTCCCCCACCCCGCGCCTCCTCCCCCACCCGCGCCTCCTCCTCACTTTCAACACCTTAGTCCCTCTCGGTCGTATTGTGTGGGGCATGGGAGACCGCGCGTCATGCGAGTTCTCGGTCCGCCCATACATTCCAGACCGGACCACTTGTTTTAAATACAATAAGTTCCGGCACGTCAGTTCAGTATGCTGACAGCCACAACTGTGCATACGTTGTGGGGATATCGCCCACCCAGAACGATGTCCCAACTCGCCTAAATGCTTAAACTGCGCCGGCGCACATCCTTTTTCGTCTCACGAATGTATCTTTTTTTTTAAGTATGAGGAGGAGGTGGTTTGGGCCCTACGGGTGGCGGACTTCATCAGCCTCCGAGAGGCGCGAGATAGGGTACGGAGTCGGGAGGTGAAGCCGGAGGTCTCTTATGCAGCTGCCCTCGGCGCGTCCACTCAAACCCCCTTCCCGATCGGGCCTCACGCCGGACTCGGCAACCGCCTGTCCCCCTACCATGCCTCTCCACCATGCATCTCCAAAACTACAAACTTCCCAGAACTCTGGAATCGGGAATCTCGGTTCCCGTCCCTCAAGAGCCCGGTTCTCACCGCACTCTGAGAACACACCCAAACCTAGCGCCCAGGGTAAATCAACGAGGCGGAGACGCCGAAGTGAGTCTCCAGACTCACCGACCATCCATTAAGCCGCCGCCTCTTCTCCTAAATCTAAAAAAAGAACTCTAGTTCCTACATCCCTTACCCCGCCTAGGATGACCCTCTCGCCCTCTCACTCACCCTGCAGATGTTGACAGTCGTAGCTGACTTACACAAGCCACCACCTAGGCGAGACACACGGGGCACATAACCCCACATCCGAGGATCCAGTGGACGCGGCACTGGCACGCCTACATGGTGTGACCAGGGTAACCTCGGCCGCACCCCTGAGCCTCATGGATCTACCCTTACCCCCTGGTGCCATCTTCTTCACCCCACCACGAGAACACCCTGGTTCATCTCCCCGTACCTGACTGTGTCCTCTTTCCCACCCGCCCGGTTTTACTGGTATCCCCTGTCGTCACCCCGGGTATGCCGGGAGACCACAGACAGACAGGGAGGTACCAATATGGACAACGGAACCCTTCCCCCTTGCCTGACCACTGAACCTTGCCTAGAGACTCCCACACGCTACCACGCCACCAGATGCACCCCGTCCTGTATAGAGATGTCATTCATCTCGACGGACGGCCTCCTAGACTTCACCTGGCAAGTGCTTCGGGACGACTATGGCAGTGGCCACTTCCCTGTCTGCCTCTCACTAAATCGGCACGACCAGACTGTTCGGGTACCGGAGAAGTGGATAACGGCCAGAGCTAATTGACCCCTGTTCCGGAACAACACTTCCACACGTTGTACTTTCCATCCTCCGATGAATGCATTGCGTACTTTGAGGCGACTGTTCTCGCAGCAGCAAGTGCCAGCATCCCACGATCTTCTGCCTACCCCGAGCCCGACGAGTAGTACCCTGGTGGATCCCAGATTTCGCGGAGGCCATTCGAACCAAAAAGAGGGCTATCCGACGATTTTATCGTACGCGAACCCTACCAATGAAGAAAGCGCGCCGAGCTTCGTGGCGTAACTTTGTGTCAGATTTCACCTCCTCCACACCATCGGCTACCATCTGGAAGAAGGTAAGAGTGTCGAGAGATAACATGCCCCTCCCGACCCTCGGTCCTCCAAACTAATGACGGACTTCTCTATGAACCTAGGTCGGTGTCGAATCTTCTAGCATCTACCTCCGCTGCCGTCTCCTCCTCCACAGACAGCCCCCACGCTCCGGCCCCTAACAAGAGCTGCTCACCATCCCTCGACAACCCCTACAATCGGATGTTCACCATGCGAGAGCTACAGGCGGCACTGGCCTCTAGACGGTCTCCTTCCCCTGGCCCGGACGGCATCCTCTACTGTATGATACAACACATCCATCCTACTATCCATCGGGTAGAGAGGTGGGCGACATCATTTGGTTTCCGCCTATCCACCAAAAGCATGGTCTTTAGCAGAAGATCCACAGCCATTCCTGTCTCCTCGAAGCGGTTCCTGAGCATGACCGATGCTCCCTCCTCCGTCTTTACACTTCCATGATCCAGTCAAAGCTGGACTATGGAAGTGTTGTATACGGATCTGCCTCCAGCACTTCCCTCCCAATCTTGGACCTGGTACTTAATAGGGGCCTCCGCCTCTCCGCCGATGCCTTCCGCTCCTCCCCAGTTTCCAGCCTCCAAGCAGAATGTAACTACCTCCCTCATGAGGACCTACCTTCGCGCGCAGAGGCTACCCTCGTCATTTCTGTGTGCGGCAATTTCAGAACCTCCACCCAAGGGACAGAGCTGGCACTTCACTGAAGCGGTCCGCTCTTTCCTGGACCTTTCCAACATGCACCCTGCCCTCCCTCAGTCACCCCCATCTCATATCATATATCCACCCTCCCTGGATCCTCACCTTTATTAAGTTTTGCCAAAAGCTACCGCGACAACTACAGTATACAAGTCACTTTCAGGAACACGTAACCCGACACGTGGATACTGTCCCCATCTATACGGATGGTTCCCGATCGGAGGTTGGTACAGTCGCCTCAGCGGTGATACTGACCCAACCGCTCTCTAGAGCCGTCCCCCTTCCCCGCGAGGCCTCTCTTTTCAGCAGAACTATTTGCTATTCTGGAAGCCCTCGACATCATAAGACCCACTCCGCCAACCCCTATGTCATCTACTCAGATTTTCAAAGCGCACTGCTCTCCCCTTGGGAAATTTAACCCCCCTCACCCACTCGTCCGCACCATCCAACAAACCTTCCACTCCTTAACGGCATCCCAACACAAGGCGGTCGCCTTCTGCTGGGTCCCGGCACATGTCGGTATCCAGGGCAATGAGGAGGCGGACCGTAAGACGAAATCTGCTTGCTCATTCACGCCAATAGGGGTCAAAGTACTGACAAGGCTTTCATACGTGGTTCATCACTACTGAAAGCAACAATGCTTTGAGTTAGTTTAGTCAAAAGAATATCCATATTCAGTTTATTGCAATTTTCGTTAGTTTGTATTGCAGACATCCCCAGTTATTATCAGTCTTGGTGCACGATTCTTCAGGAGCAAGATGCACCGCACATTTGTGTTTCCTCCCTAACGCGGCACAAATTTATTTGTATTAACCACAGTCATACTCGTACTATCTTCTTCCGCTCTGTGCCCCACCTCTGCCTCCATCGTTCCACTCCTTGCCACATCCAACCCCAAATACCTGAAACATGCCACTGCTTCCATTTCCTTACCATACAAACTTACATTCAGTCGCTCACGAACCTCTCTTTTACAGCACCACATAACCTTGCTCTTATTCACATTTACTCTTAGCTTCCTTCTTTCATACACCCTCCCAAATTCAGTTACCAGTCGCTATAGCTTTTCTCTCGAGTCCGCCACCAGAGCCGTCTCATCCGCATACAACAACTGATTCACTTCCCAAAAACCTCCCCCGGCAGCATGCTTCACCTCCGCTCCCCTCCTCATGACCCTTGCATTCACCTTTTTCAACACCCCATCTATATAAACAAATTAAACAACCATGGAGACATCACACACCCCTGCCGTAGAACCACTTTTACCGGAAACCACTCGCCCTCCTCTCTTGTCACACGCACACATGTTCTACTTTCTCGGTAAAAAGTTTTCACCGCATTCAAGAACAACCCATGCACCCCATACAGCTGCAGCACTTGCACCCTTTCTGTCAACCCTATCATACACTTTTTCAAGATCCATGAATGTCACATACAAATCCCTTTCTTTCTCCAAGTATTTCTCACACAGCATCTTGAACTCAAACACCTGGTTCACACATTCTCTAAAACTCCTCCCCAATCTGTTGCTCCGTGCGAGCCACCACCCTCTCAATCACTACTATCCCATACATCTTACCTGGCACACAACAGACTAATTCCTCTATAATTCGAGTATATATTTGTTCCCCCCCTTCCCCTGCAGGGGGACGATACATGCACTCCGCCAGTTCTGAGGCACCTCGCCTCTGTCCATACACACGCGAAACACGCACCAACCACCCAACACTACAATCACCGCCTTTTCTCAAGAGTTCCACAGCGATCACATCCACTCCTACCGCTTTTCCACCTTTCATCTTGCCTAGGGCCTCCACCGCCACCTCCCTACGGACCAACCCATTCGCCACAACTCTCCTACTCCGAACCCCCTCTCTGCCAAAACATACCACATCTGCTTCCCTATCTTCCGGCACATTCAATAGTCCCTCAAAATACTCTCTCCACCTTGTCTTCACATCATCTCTCTCTGTCATCACTTCCCCCATCAACTCTCTTCACAGTGATGCTCATCTGCCCTCTCATTTTCCTCACACTATTCACTTCTCTCCAAAACATCTTGTTCTCTCTGAAATTTTTTAACTCTCTCATTTGCTCTCTCTCTCTCTCTCAGCTTTCGCACTTTTCTCTCTACTTCTTGCTTCTTTCTCTTACTCTCTTCCCAATCACCCACACTTCTGCTCTGCAAGTACCTAGCATATACTTCCCTCTTTTGCTTCACTAACATTTCAGGCTCCACATTCCACAACTCGCTACCCCGTCGTTTATGTTCAACCCCAATCTTCGGTACACCACACACTTCAGTACCGCTTAATTCTTTTTCAGCCCACAACTCAACCAACCTTTCCCTACTTTCATTCACACCAGGCACCCTATGCGTCCCAACTATACCCTCTATTGGCACATCCCCCACTCAAGTTCCCTAGCACGACAACTCGATCCCTCGCATCAGAACTACCCAAACACTCACCCAGTTCGTCCCAGAACGCATTCTGTATCTCTTCGCTCTTCTCACTCCCCGGTCCATACGCACTAACAATCACCCACCTCTCTTGGCCCACTTTCATTCTAACCCATATCAGCCTTGAACTCGCTTCCTTACACTCTTTTACACATTCCCATAGCCCATCATGTCTCAGAAGGGCAACCCCCTCCCTCTCCCACACCTCAACCCCGGACTTCACCCCCCGAACATTCCCAATCCACTCCACACTCTTAACCCCTTAACTGCGCTATTTCCGCGGCATACATATATTTTCATATATATGGCTGAGAGTTTTCCGCAGTTAAGGGGGTTCACCTTCAGCTTTGTTTCACTCAAAGCCAGGACCTCCAGGCCTCTCTCACGAATCAGAGAACCAATCTCTCCCTTCTTATCATCTTGCCCACATCCACGCACATTCAGACACCCCAGCCTGAGCTGTCGCGGGAAAGCTCCCGCTATGTCCCTTCTCTGATCGTTCCTGTTCGTGAAAAGTTGCATACAGGTGGAAGGGGTCTCCAGACCCCCACACCCGTCCCTTATTTTTAGTCGCTTTTTACGACATGCTGGGACCAGTGGGAAGAATTCTTTAAATCTCCTATCCCCAGGGATATATATATATATATATATATATATATACACAAACTCAGAATGGTTCCCTATGGTATTTGTCATTTACCATTACTTATTCGGACTATAGTGGATTTAATTTTCCCAGAAGAGTTCCTTGTTCCATGCACGGTCTGTGTTTAACATATATATATATATAATATATATATATATATATATATATATATATATATATATATAATGAATATAAAGAAAACCAAATAATGAATGAATGAATTACATTTATTGAAAGTTGCAGATACCTGCAAAAACTATATTTCCTGAACCATTTTATACCATGTAAAGAATTGTTCTGCTCATTATTTCTCAAAGGTGGCCTTGTGTCCGCTCTAGAAGGATAAACAAATACTGTATATGGATGGGCAACATGCCTATATTCAAAACGACTTGGATTTTGGATGGCTCTGCAAGCCTCTGATACTGGTTATAAATATGAAGTGATGATATTTTTTAATATATTTTTTAAACAATATGCTAACAATTATTATTATTTTCAGATACTTAAAAACACTGAAAGAGCACTTAAAAACACTGAAAGAGCAGAGAAAAGAAGAAAAGCAAGACCGCGTGATCCTCATAAATGTGGAATTTGTGAATATAGTACAACAAATTACAGATGGCTTAAAAAACATTCACAAATTCACAAGGAAAAAAAGGAGAGAAAAGATTTTAAATGTGGATTTTGTCCTTATATCGCAAAGCAAGAATCTATCCTCAAAATTCATTTAGTATGTCACACTGGTGAAAAGCCTTTTCAGTGTCGGATTTGTCCATTTAAGACAGCGCGAAAGGGATGTCTTAAAAGACATATAAAAATTCATACCGGAGAAGAGAAGTTTTTAAAGTGTGACATTTGTCCATTTACTTCATCAGCGAAGTCTCATCTTGCTCGACATTTAAAAATTCACACGGGTGAAAAGCCATTTAAATGTAGTGATTGTTCTTATTCTACAACAACCGGTTTTTGCCTTAGAATTCATGCAAGAACTCACACGGGTGAAAAGCCTCTTAAATGTAAACTTTGTCCTTATGCCGCAAGAGCTCAATCGGCTTTCAACAATCATTTAAGAACTCACACGGGTGAAAAACCTTATAGATGTGGAGAGTGTCCCTATGCCTCTGCAGCAATATCTGCTTTTAAAGAACACTTGAAAAGACACAGTGAAGAGAGACCTTTTAAGTGTAGCTATTGCTCATATGCCTCTGGAAGGAAAAATGATATAAAATCCCATTCAAGCATTCACACTGAGGTGCACTTCCTCACGCCAGACCCTGTTATAGAGGGACCTGAGATAAGCAAGGATCATATATCGTAGGAATATCCAATTCTTCCGAATGTAGCTAATTCAGACAGTACAAAATATTGGTTCATTTATAAAACCTGAAGGTTCCGTGAAAACAATTAGTGTGTTTTAACAGATCTTTGGGAAATAGACGTGTTTACTTAAGTCACAAGTTGCTCCCTCTCATAAAAACATCATTATAAGGTTAGAAGTGTTGGATTTGTAACAATGTATCAGAAATTAGTTTTATTAGAAAATTAGGGTACACTGAAGTTTCAATGACCATTTTTTTTAATGTATATAGTCCAGTCAATCTGTGATTGGACCTGGAAGTAATTGTAACAGAAATGGTTTTAACTGTTTTCGCACCCTTACCTCAACATAAATGATATATTAAAAACTTACCACAAACGGGCCAGGCCAATTTCCATAAATCCAAGATGGCCGCGGCTACCATCGGTAACAATAAAGTGGCACCAAATTTTTACCATTCGATCAATTTCTTATTGTAATATATCATTCTGTAGGTTTCAGTGGTCAACGAAACCATTAAAATGGATTAGAATAGTGTCTGATGCTTAGTTTGTCAATTATGGCGGCCATCATGAATTTTCAAGATGGCCGACGTGTGAAAAACCTGCATTTACTTACATCTTCGTTTCTAATATATGTAGGTTTACAATTTTTGTGTCTAAACATACATTTTCAGGGTCAGGGAATATAATTATAGCGCTTAGGATATTGTCAGGTGGGCGGTAGGCCCACCATGGCGGCCATCTTGGATTTTCAGGATGGCCGCTAGGCGAAATCCTATATGATCCGAGTTTCTTAATACGCCTGAATCCTAAACTTGGCGCTTAAAAATGCAATTACTTCCAGGTCCAATCAGTTTCTAAAACAAAATTAATACTAATTTTGCAATAAAATTAATTAATTCTATTATTTTGTTTCAGGTCAAAATGGATTCTGAACGTTTCGAAACCTGTGCAATATGTAAAGAAGTCATAGATGACCGTGATTCTTATGTGACACTAACAGAAAGAGGTGCCTTGGGTGTTTGCAATGCTAGCAGAGAAAGAGACGATGACATCTTTGTCACAGCTGGAGACAAACTACACAGATCATGTAGAGATCCATATATTAATAAGAACAACATTGCATCTTACAATAAAAAGAAAGCATTCACATCTTCTGATGCCACTGCATTTAAACTTAGTTTAAGATCTGATCGCGACTTTAATTACAAATTGGATTGTTTGTTCTGCAAAAATCGCATCACCGAAAGAGATAAACGGGACAATAAAGCTTTTCAAGTGATGTGCAAGAATCGTGAGTTTGATATCAGTATTCTAAAAGTTTGCGAACAGCGCAAGGATAGCTGGGCAGTTGATGTAAAAGGGCGTATAGCTTTTTTAAATGATTTACATTCAGAAGATGCGGTGTATCATCAAGCATGTAGTACTAACTTTCGTATTGGAAAAGGTATTCCAAAACTATACGATAGTAACACACAAACGAGTCAAAGTTTAAAAAGGGGGGTCGACCTTATGATGAATCTCAAGAGTGCCTTTGCTTTTGTGGCGAATTATTTGCGAGAAAATGATGATGAACAAACCACAATCAATGATCTTTTGTCAATAATGCAGGATCACCTGAAAGATTCATCAAGTCATGCATATACTTCCAAATGGCTGAAAAGTCGTTTGATGGAGCATTTTAAAGATGAAATTGTTGTCACGGAGATTAATGGGAAACATAATGTTGTCACATTCAGATAAAAAACCAAGAATATTCTCTATGATTTCTATAAAAGCAAGAAATCAGATGGACGTAGAAACTGAAAAAAGCGCATTATTGAAACTGCGGCAAAGCTGCTAAAAAGTGAAATTAAAGAATGCGATAGTTCTTCAACAATGTATCCATCCACCCAAGACAGAATCTCGTGCCCGTTGCAAAGAATTTCTTCCCAAATCTTTACGATTACTGCTTGAAAAGATGTTTGTTGCCAAAAGCAGTGACCTACGAATTGCCTCTATTGGGCAGGCAATAATGCAAGCAGTCCAGACCAAAAGCAATAATTGCCCCACTTCAGATTGGCTTGGGAGTGCAAATGCATAGATAATTTGGATCAAGTTTTTGATTGACACTTTACACAGTCACGGATTTTGCTCTCCCTGCTCAGAGGTTCAGAAGTTTGAAAAGTGCGGCGTATCATCAGGGGACGGAAATTGAAGGAATTGACAATGAATCTTTCATACATGTTGGTGACAATGTTGATCACAGTATTAGAACAATCGATGGTCTAAATACATTCCGCGGTATGGGTATAATTGTTACAGTTACTCCCAAGGTAGCTTCCACGAAATTAGTGCCAAGAATAGATGTCACATCAAAGGAGATTGTGGACATTTGCAGCATCGAAACACTCATATTTCGCTCGCGCAGAAAATCTTCTTGCGCCTTAACAGACAAAGATTTGCATCAATTTCAATTTCATGCATATGATCCAACAAGTTGCTTCAACATTTTATGGAATTGTGCCTGGATGCTGAAACCTCAACGACCACTGTGGAATGGCTTTATGCAAATGGTGCATAAAGGAGAGCACCCTGGACAGGCTTCCGTTATATTCATGCCGATGATCGATATGAAATCCAGCGACGAATCGTGCATTTTGTCAACCATGCATTTTGTGTCTGAGCAAGCAAAGCGCTACAACATGTCACCGGTACTAACATTTGATCAGCCACTGTACTGGAAGGGAACTGAAATCCAAGAAAGTGTGGATGATGCAAGCCCTTTGAAAGAAATAGTGTTGCGACTTGGTGGGCTCCACACTGCCATGAGTTTCCTTGGATCTATTGGGCATCTCATGACTTCTTCTGGATTGCAGACAATGTTAGAAACTGTCTATGCTGAAAACACGGTGCCCCACATGCTAAGTGGGAAAGCAATATCTCGAGCCGTTCGTGGTCATCTACTAGTTGTAGGTGCCCTTCATGCAATAATGATGTCAGAAATATACGAGTGTCCTATTAAGTTAGACAATGATGAAGAATACACTCACTCAGAAGATGTCTTCAATTTTGCTGATAACTTCGATTTAATACAGATCTCAGATTTACTTCATAAATCAATCTCAGGAGAAATAAGTTCGGAAGATGTAGAAGAGGAGGAGGTCTTCAAAAAGATGATTGAGAAACTGGAGAACTACAAACATAGCTTAGAGTCCTCGAGAATTGCAAAACTGTGGTTCCAATACATAGAAATGGTCGAAATACTATCTATGCACATTCATAAAAGCCGAAAGAACAGGAAACTTCCTTCTTCATTTACTGGCAGAGTATAGCATGCTACCATTTTTCGCAGCGTCTGGACATTTTGCGTATGCTAAGTCAACACGCATCTATCTTCAAAAAATGCTAAATCTAAGAGAGAGAGATCCAAATGTTTACGCAAAGTTTAGAGAAGGCTATCATGTTGTTCGCAGAAGTAATAGATTTTGGGCTGGACTCTCAACAGATCTGGTTATAGAACAAGTTCTTATGAGGAGTTTGAAAACAACAGGTGGACTAACTCACGGACGAGGAATGATTGAGGTACAAAGATCAGTTTGGCTAATGTCGACATCAGCCTGTGCAGAAATAAACCGTGCGATGCAGGAAGTTACAGATGTAACGTATGAAGGTAGTGAGCAGCATAAAGAAACAAGACAGGCACGACTTGAAAGAGATTTCAAAGATTCATTGAAAATCTTGGCGTACGCTCTGGCAAGAAACCCCTTCGACAACCGAAAGGAGCTCATGAGCATTGACACAGGAGAAATTGCTATTTCAACTGTCATTGTAGACAATGCCAAGGTTATTGGAAGCAACATTCTTGCTTCAGTGTCCGGAAAACCAGTTGCAGATTATACGTTCAAGAAGAAAGACGTGGCCATAACAATAAAAGCAAGATCAACTATTAAGATAGATGAAGTTATTCCCGTTGATCCTCTCTTGTTATTCCAACGTCTAATAACCACTGTCAGAGGTATGGGATCAGCTGTAGACTTGGAGACAGCATTCTCGTATGAGCTGTGCACATTTCCTCCTGCACTTATAGAGACAGACGGTTTGTTAAGGGAAGCAAATAAACCACAGCTAGCAAATTCTATCTGGTCTTCAACTGCGCCTGATGAATCAGATGCTTCACTTCCTTTAGTCTATTATGACTTGATCCTCTGGATCCAGAGATTCTATCTTTAGTTTTAAATTGATGATATAATTATTTAGTTTTGTAAAAATTAGTCGTTGCCAATGTACAGGCAGTTTTTACATAGTGGAGCAACCTCGATGGGCCGAAGTGGCCCCTGGTGTGCCCACTATAAAAATTTCCTATGTTCTTGTGGTTCGGAACCCACGTAAAATTATAGGTCCCCTCCGCCACCACGGAGGACATGCACAATACACAATTACGAACACAGTTAGGTAGACCAGCCATGAGTGGATCCTAGGGTCTTTGTTGGTCTGAAACATTATAACATTACATTATATTTCATATGTCCTCGATGGAGGATCCTTACTCCACAGAATACAATGGAGAAAAGGAAGAACATACAACGAGATTTGCAAAACTTATGTAGAATACGTCCTCAAGCATTACGGAGAGGGAACAGTCGTTGTATTTGATGGGTATGACGGGAAGCCTTGTACCAAAGATACAACCCACATTCGCAGAACCAAAGGCAAGCAGGGCATACCTGTACGTTTAACAGGAGAAATGAAGCTAAATATGAAGAAAGACAAGTTTCTTACTAACCTCGACAACAAGCAGAGATTTCTAGTAATGTTGGCGACTAAAATGAACGAAGAAAACATGAAAGCAATCCAATCATCTGGTGATGCAGACCTTTTGATTGTACAGACAGCAATTGAATCTGCCAGAAGTAAACCAACAGTTGTTATTGCAGAAGATACCGATCTACTCATTCTCCTGTTCCATCATGCTGATGTAGATGGTCACAGAATATTTTTCACATCAGAGCAAAAAACTCGATCGAAAGCGAAAACCAAACTGTGGGACATCAAGTACGCTAAATCGAAATTAGGATTGAAGATTTGCGAAGCAATCTTGCTTATTCACGCCTTACTTGGGTGTGATACAACGTCCAGATTGTTCTCCATTGGTAAAGATGTGGCCCTGCAAAAGTTTAAGAAAGACGAAAGCTTTCAACGCTTAAGCCAAGTTTTCAACAACTCAACATCAACAAGAGAAGTTATTACTGCTGGGGAAAAGTTGTTGCTTATTGTTTATGGCGGAAAAAAGAAAGCTCGCTTGATAAGTTTCGTGTCACAAGATTCTACCGGAAAGTTGCTGCAAGTATGAAAGTTGTCTCCCGAGAGCTTGCCTCCAACATCCGCAGCTGCATCATTCCATTCATTGCGTGTTTACCTCCAAGTGCAAGTTTGGAGAGGACTGGAAGATCTTGATCCAGAAGAATGGGGTTGGACTGTGAAAAGAGGAAAACTGCTACCAGTTTATACCTCGAAAGCTCCAGCACCAGAAAGCTTACTAAAACGTTTCAGATGTAACTGCAAGGTAGAGTGTCAGAACGCGAGATGTACGTGTTTCAAGAATGGACTGAAATGCTCAGCCTTGTGTGACGAATGCCAAGGCGTTTCTTGTCTGAACTGTCAGCACCCTTTGGACGTAGAGAATGCAGAGAACAGTGACGGAAATAATACAGACCCAGATTTTTACTAACTCACCATCACGCATAGGCTATATCAAAATGCCTATCCCTGTGAAATCGTTATGTATTGATTTGAGTTGACATAGCATGCTATTTTTTCTATAAACTAAATTTCAGATCAATATCTCAGTTTATCCAAGAGTTATGTCCAAAAACGAAATCAAAACGAGTGAACGTCGTTAATATGAAAATATAAGCACACCGGACAAAAAATTAGTCAACCCTCTCAGAATGTACCTAATAACGTGTGACGGCGCCTCTGGCCTTGATAACCGCACGAATCCGGCGAGGCGGAGACTCTACGAGGTTGTGCATGTACTGAACATCGATTTGCTGCCACTCGTTCATCAGCCGGTCCCGAAGTTCCGCCAGAGTCCGTGGGTGTCTATTCCTGCGCTTCACTTTTCTGTTTCCAGCCTGAACAACACCACCGACGCATTCAGGATTAAAGGATTCATTGGACCTGCGATGTACTCGTCGCCTCCCATCATTGGAGAACAAACAAAAACGGGACTCATCGGACCAAATTACACGTTTCCAATCTGCCGCAGTCCAGTTTTTGTGCCTCTGAGCCCATTTATAACGTGCCAATTTGTGACTTGCTGTTAACAGCGGCCTCTTCCGTGGTACCCTGCTCCAGATGTCCATCGCATGCAGTTCTCGTCGCAATGTCCGTTCGGAAATTGGTCGCTGGAGAACCTCATTGGTTTCTTGGAGCAATTGTTCTCTGGTTTGAAAACGATTTGCAGTTACTAGACGAGAAACATGGCGGCGGCCCCTATTGTCGAGAATTGTTTTCCGGCCACAGTTACGCCGTCGATTGTCAGTTGATTGCGAACTACACCACTCTGTGTAAACTCGCTGGACAGTACGCGTTGACACACCACAAATTGGGCTACTTCAGACATTGTGTGTCCGTGGGCTCTGCCAAACACGATGGCTCCTTTTTGCCACTGAGTAACGTCTGCCTCACGACCCATTTTGCAGACTATATCCAACACACACTTTGTTCTTCACCACCTCACGAAACAGATCTGATCCTGTGTGCTACGTCACCGCTACTTGTCACTTACCAATGCTACATCAGCGCCCTCTGTGTGACCTTGAACTTCCTACTATCGGTGCTATTAGGGGTGACTAATTTTTTGTCCGGTGTGCTTATATTATCTTCGAAACTATGAAGGATACACTAGTGGTGTTGGGGTTCATTTGAAAGACCTAATCAAAGCCTCTACGATTATGATGTCCAATGGTCAATTTTACTCGAGTACTTGAGCAATGGTCAATAACGCCTACAATTGCGGTCGATACGCAGCGCGATGTTCCGTTTTTCGTCTTTTAGCATGAGATGGGAGCGCCCACTATGGACTGAGTAATTTTTTATCAACTAAAAATATTTGCTAATCATCTAGGAAGGATTGCTGAAAATTTTAAGAAAAAAAATATTAATGTTAAAGGTTAGCTGTGGACGAAAAATACAAGATGGTGTCATTTTGACCTACCAACCTGGGGGTGTGAGGGGTTAATGCAAATTCCATTTTTCTGAAAAATTGCCTCACCCAATGGTGGTAAGTTTTTAATATGTTATTTTTGAATATTTGTGGATGTCAAAAATGATGAAACCATTTCTGTTACAATTACTTCCAGGTTGACCAAAAATATAGCCTAGATTGACTGGACTAATGTGTAAAATGATAGGTATAGGACTTCAGTTTTAAAAGACTTATGTTTTGCTATCAGTATAATAAACTCAACATCAAAGAGGTTGACATTATTTTCCAAATCTGTAATCGAACTCGTACAGTTCTGGTGTTTGGAAAGTAACTCTCTACTTTAAATCTTCAATTTATTCCTCTTGAACTAATACAGACAGTGCGACCATTTTGAAACGTATTCAATACCGTTTTACGGACATGTTTCATACCATTTTGTAGGATATGTCGCATTGTATTCTTGGCACCATGATTGGTGCTGTAAATTTGACCGTTGCTTTAGGCAGCTTTCACCAGGGTTGTGGAGTCGGTCCAAAATTCTCCGACTCCGACTCCTCACATTTTAAATATACGACTCCGACTCCGACTCCTCACATTTTAAATATACGACTCCGACTCCGACTCCTCACATTTTAAATATACGACTCCGACTCCTCTAGTGTTTCACTCATTATCATAATAATAAGACATTTCATCACCACCACACTAAGTGTGAAATTTTATATTTTATATTTTATATTTTATATTTTATATTTAAATAAATATTAATTGTATATTCTGAAAATGTAGAAAAAAATATTTAAAAAACTTAATCTAGGGGCTATCAATGAATAAGGTTTATTGACCAAAAAAACTAAGTAACCTAAATGTTAGTATTTAGGATTTAGAAATTAAGGGTGACACAGGACACAGAAATTGGAGTCGGAGTCGGAAGTTTTTTTCCGACTCCGCCCTGAAACGTGCGACTCCACGACTCCACAACCCTGGCTTTCACGATACATTTCAGACTTTCTTCGCCAAACCCACGGACCTCCGTCACCAAATGACGTGCAAAATTTTGATTCGTTTGAAAAAAAAGAAAAGGTACTTTTTTCCACTCGTTTGTAGTGTATGCAATTGTTTCTTTGTACCAGGATGGTCGCAGTCTCTTTTGTTTTGCATTTAACATTGGCTTAATTTTCCGTTTTCGTGGCCAACATCACATTTCATAAAGTGCGTGCGTGCGTTTTAAAAGTCAAGTCTATTAAGAAACCTTAGAATACTTTAGTAGGCTGGCATCTGCAGAACGACTGTAGGGAGAAGAACCATTTATTTTTCAACATGACCTGGCTTCGGCTCATGCGGCCTGTGCAACACCTGCGTGGTGTGATGCTCGTGGAATTGAAGCACTAAGCGAATTGCTTAATTCTCCCGATCTTAATCCGATAGAAAATCTTTAAAATATTGTTAAGCAGAAGGTCTAAAATAGTAAAACAGGAACACTTCGTGAATTGGTGGGTGTTTGATGACAACCTGGCAATCGATAACTAAAGAAGAATGCAAGAGGCTTGTCGACTCGATGCCACGTCGATTGGAGGTCGTAATCAGGGTTAAGGGTGGACCAACTAAATTAACCCTCTATCGCACAACTTGTTTGTAGGGTTAAGTCTAAATGCGTGTATTTGAAATGTTAAATAGATGCAACATGGTACCATAAAGGGTTAAAGTTAGTCTTTGATAAATGTTTAATATATTGGTAATGCTCAATAAACAATGAATCTATCAAATTTTTTTGTAACGCCTGACAAGATACAGTAATCTAATATTTTGGTATGTTGTACTATGCATTAACTTTTCACTATTTGATAACGTTTTTGCTATTTTTTTTTCGAAATTGGCACCCGCAAGTGTCTTATAATGACGTCACAGATACTCGATATTCCTCATAAAGGTATATAACTCAAAGGTATTATTAAGGTCATGAGTGCATTTGAGTACTGTATTATATTTTTCTGGTCTGGACGCGTGCGCGCGCGCGCGCGTGCAAGCGAATCATTACTTAGCGGTTAATTTTATTTGCAAATGTCAATGTATTCCCGGTATTAATTTACGTAGTGATAGTAAGTGGAAGGTAGTGTTTTCAAATAAATTAAAGAATATTAGAATTAGGAAAAAAATTGGAATTAAAAGACCTCAGAGCAGTTTAACACGTGAACAAGGTCTAGAGAAAAATAGGTCATAAACCACGATACGACCAAGTTTTCCAAAAAGAAGGAAGGTGACCGGTTGTCGAGAAGAGTCGAAAAGAGTAAAAGAAAAAGTGTAAAAATATGAATAAGCAAAATAAATGTGAAAGAATGCTCCAAAATCCGAAAGTTGAACAAAAATAAACGTCTTAAGGATTGTGTCGTTGCATCACCTGAAACAGGCAAAACCATTGGCCCGAAATGTATTCTGCGCAACGAATGCATCAATCTGGAGAGAAAATGTAGTGAGCAGAACAATCACTCAAATCACTAGTCGTACTGTTACGTTTGTGTCAAATAGGGCTGGGCATCCGGTATCCTGGAAGTAAAGTAGACAGCTCATTTCTCGGGAAAACTGTCATCGATCCCGGGATTTCCCGGTATTCTATTTTCAGGGGAGACTCGTAAACGCAGTTTTATTATGAGGTATATTTATTTCATGCAAAGGCTTTTCACAATTAAAGTTTTCGTTCACCTGTTTTTTAAACTTTGAAAACCATTTTCGCTCGAGTATGGTGTGAAATAATATCCCGGGATCCCGGATGCCCAGCCCTAGTGTCAAATGCCTACAGATGAATTGGAAAGTTGCACAAACTGGACTGGATAATGCTGAAAAAGAAACTGATATATCAAAATTTGGTTGAGGATGAAAATTCAACAAATTCACGAGCACCACGATGAGACAGTACGCTGAAAATAACATAAATGGGGTACAGAACACGGAGAACAATCCATTATAAGAAAGTAACGGAAGAATACTTGATCGAAGAAATACTCTGATACGAGGTAACCATCATCATCGAGTGAAAACCAAATTACACCAAAGACTAAAAACCTCCGAGTAGAGAAGTGGTACTGGAACAGAGAGAGATTGAATATCACAGATTCCGTGAGGGTAAGTCGGAAAACAAAGAAATCTAAAAGACGGATTACATGCCAACAAGATCATTGAAGGACATTTTTCAGAAGAAATGAGAACGATAAAAGAATAACTCGCTTTTGTTGAGAAAAGATCCGACTTCGCAAATGTACCCCAGCAGTACATACAGTGGCGCTCATAAATATTCGTACGAAGAAATATTTCGGTTATATTCGTCCTTATCTTTTGTACTATGCGTAGGATAGTTATGAAATGTTTACCGTTCGTTTAAAAAAATTTAACAAAAAAAACAAAAAAACAAAAAAATCAGTCAACTTCAACATATAATGTAATACCAAAGAGTTTGAGGAAAATAAAAAAAGTTAAAATGCAAAGGTTTTCATACATTTATTTACAAAATTATTTAATACTTTGTGTGCCCACCTTGGGCTTGAAGAATTTAAGATTTTTATCAGTATCGGCTGTTTATTGATTAGAGACTTGGCATTTCTGAATTCTAGAATTTTCTCTGAATCTTTATGAAAGACGGATGACTGTACGAGCCATTAGTAAGCAATGGGTTGTGGTGGTAAAGTGCTGTCTACGGATCTTAAGAGATCTGTTATTGCTGCACACGAGTCTGGGAAGAGTCGTAAAAAGGTAGAACTACTACTACTACTACTACTTCGAATTCCATTTACGACGGTTGCTGCAGTTATAAAGAAATGGGAAGGCTTTGAAACACCAAGATGTGGACGACCTTGCGAGACTTAAGATCGGATTGAAAGAATGACTGCAGATGATATTTGCCAAACATTAAGACTGTCTAAGATCGATGTCCATCCCTCTAACTGTACGTCTTACATTGAGAAAGAATGGATTGCATGGGAGAGTTGCACGAAGAGAACCTCCGCTACAAAAATCACGCAAAGAAGCTCGTTTAAAGTATGCCAAGGATCATCAAAATGATGGATTTGCATTCTGGAAGAAAGTTCTCTGGACGAGACGAGACCAAAATTGAATTACTTGGGAACAACGAGCAAGGTATGTTTGGCAAAAATCAAATAGTACATTCGAGGAAAAAACAACCTTCCTGCGGTTAAACATGGTGGTGGTAGTTCGCTTCTTTGGGAATGCTTTAGTGCTTCTGGTCCAAGAAATCTTATCATCAATGGAATCTTGAACTCGAAGAAATATCAAGAAATTTTAGAAAATGTATTGTCTTCATTTCGGGAGTTGAGAATGGGTCACAATTGGGTACTGCAACAAGTTAATGGTTGAAAACGTATAAGTAAGAGCACCATGAAATGGCTTCAACAAAACAATTTCAAGCTTCTCGAATGGCCCAGTCAAAGCCCAGATCTCGATTTAATCGAGAACTTGTGGTTTGCTTTGAAAAAAGCTGTCCGCAAGAGAAAACCTTCGAATCTGAATGAATTCCAACAATTTTCTTTAGAATAATTAGCTAAAATATCTACTGATAGATGTCGAAACCTTTTAGAAAAATACCCAAAACGAATCATTGAAATCATTCAAGGAAAAAGTGGACACAAAGTATTAAATATTCCTGTAAATGCACGAAAACTTTTGCATTTTAACTTTTTTTTTTAAATTTTCCTAAAATTATTTGAGGTTTTACATTTTATGTTGGAGTTAAACTAATTTTTGATTTGTTAAATTTTTCCAAACGAACAGTAAATTACTCGTAACCATCCTTCTGCATGGTACAAGAGATAAGGACGAATGTAGCCGAAATGAATGAATGAATGAATAGCAGTGCTTCACCGGCGCTTCAACTGCTAAGGTCATACATACCGCGCCGAAACCAAAGTAAAGAGAGAGTACAAGGAAAGGGGAAAAGGACTTTGAAGGAGTAGCAGCCGAAGAAAAGCCGTGAGAGAGTAGAGTAAAGACACCATGAACAGCAAAGGGGGTAAGAAGTTACACCCAAGTCGTATTAAATAGCGAGCAGAAGGCCAGTGTGACGGAGAAAAGAGAAAAGTGTGTCCTTTGGTATAGCCGTGGAGTCGCCCAACAATAGAATAAGAGTGGAGCCTGAAGGGCAAAAAGGGAGGAACTGGGGGCGAGCGACGGCAAAGGCAGGGCAAACCAAGAGCAAATGTGAAACGGAGAGAGGAATGCCGCAAGGGCAGGAGAGGGCAATATCCCACGTCATAAGATGCTCATGCGTGAGACGAGTATGACCGATGCGCAGGCGCATCGGAGCGTCTTAAAACGTCGATCACGCTGATAGGAGGAAGGCCACTAACGAATCGTGGGCTTCAACGCCCTGAAAAAATTCCCGAACACGTCCTCCCACTGGCGCTGCCACCGCTCAAGGAGTGCTTCCCAGAAAACCCTCGTGAAGTCCAACTCCGGGAGAGGCATGCTAGGGTCGAAAGGTAGAGAGGACACTTCCCTCACCGCAGCGTCCACGCATTCGTTGCCCGGAACACCAACGTGGGAAGGTACCCAACAAAAGGCGACTACCTTACGGCGTGATGAAAGAAGGATAAGCCAGTCCTGGAACTGTCGGACAAGTGGGTGCGGAGAGACAAGGGAAGACAGGGCCTCAGGAGCGCTACAGAAGTCATAATAAATAATAATAGATGTAAAAGGGAGCTGAGAAAGAAACCGAAGGGCCAAAGGAATAGCCGAAAGTTCCGCTGTAAAGATGGAAGCCGCTCCGGGCGAGCAAGAGCCATCAGTGAACACTGGGATAGTCAGCATATGAAGAGGAATGGGATATAAATAGTTGTCGAAGGGCCTTTAACGGGGTTATCATACTTCTAATGGGGTTTCTACTATTAAGAGCGCCCGTAGCTCGCAAAACTTATTCCTAATCGACCTAGCATTGCACGGAGGGAGCCTTCCCTATTCTGACCGCCCCCTAGCACGACCCGTTTCCCGAACAGCCAGGGCTGGAGAGAGAGAGAGAGAGAGTGAGTCACAAGGAGTTAGAAGGAAAAGAAGTACCTCAAAAGGCCTTGCGGCCCATACCGAGGAGGTACCAATGGCAACGGGTGTCAGAGAAAATTTTCTACACACTCAAATAGTGTGCAAGATTTGGTCTAACCTTTTCTTGAAATGATCCACAGAGGAACTGTTCACATCTTCTGAATGTAAACTTTTCCACGTGTCACAGATCTTATACGTAAAGTAATTCCCACACACACTAGTCCTAAACCATTTCAAATCCAACTTCCAACCATTGTTGCGAGTTGGGTTATCATTTAACCCTTTACGGACGAGTCCGCAGCATATGCGGTCACTCTTGTTACCAGAACGTATAGGTTTTATTGTTATTGAAAACTAAATATTTTAGTAACCAGTCACTGACATTTTGGGTTCCTTTCCCGACAACTAAATGACATATATATATAGACACACACAAATATTTATAGAAACGAGGCATTGTAGTACAATTTATATTATTATTTCTGGTGGACCTTAAGGTACCATCCATCGTTAAAGGATTAAACTAAACATGCTTCTAAAATCGACAGCGTTGAACCCGCGTAAGAGCTTGAAAACCTCGATGAGTTGACCGCGCAGCCTCCGAGTTTCCAGCGAAAACAAGTCCAGGGCGCGTAAGCGTCGATTGTAGCCCATATGCCTAACGGAAGGGATTAACTTTGGGGCCCTCGCCTGCACTCGCTCCAGCCTCTCAATATCTTTCCTAAGGGTGGGCGACCAGAACTGCACAGCATACTCCAGGTGCGGCCGAACCAGGGAATTGTAGAGAGAGAGCACAATCTCCTTGTTCCGAAACTGAAATTGCCTCCTGATATAACCCAACAGCTTCTGGGCTTTCTTTTCGACCTCTACGCACTGTTTGGTAAACTTAAGGTCGCTGCTAATTAGCACACCCAAGTCCTTTTCCAAATCAGTCGCCTCGATATTACTCGCCAACATCGAGTAGTCCGACTTGGGATTGGCGTAGCCAATGTGCATCACTGCATTTACCCAAGTTAAACGGCATTTGCCATTTTTCGGACCACTCTCCTATCCTACCTTGGTCCGCACGCAGTTGCTCGATCGCTTCAGGCGTCCCAACATTGGCCCCAAGTTTCGTGTTATCAGCGAATTTGGCGATCCGACTGACGATGCCACCGTCGATATCATTTATGTAAATGATAAGCAACAGTGGCCCCAAAACGGAACTCTGAGGAATCCCACTAGTGACCGAGGCCCAACCCGAACTAACCCCTTTAATTACAACCCTCTGCCGCCTATTCTTCAGCCAGTTTTCAATCCACCTACCTACTTCCCCACCGATACCCAGCGTGCGCACTTTCGCCATTAGCCGGCGGTGAGGTACCTTATCAAAGGTTTTCTGAAAGTCGAGATAAAGTATATCAGTCGCCCTACTCTTATCATACTCACTCAACATGACGTGGAAAAACTCGAGCAAGTTGGTGAGACACGACCTATGCCGTCTAAACCCATGTTGGGAGTCCCCCAAGCAGCTTGTAGGAATCCAAATGGTCAACGATCCTATCCGCTATTATCCCCTCTAATAACACCAGTACACATTTGAAAATTTGTCGATTGATTTTTACAAACTAGTTGGTGATTCTACATAATTTGAGTGCGCTGATCTCAAAAATATAGTTAGTTTTTCCCTATCACGTATGGTTTTCTTACTACAGGGTGTGTCATAAATCCCCCCTTTATCCCCAAATGTGAACCATCTTATCGAGACCAACATTGGATTGCACATGCTAAACCATAAATTTTGTTGTTATAGACTACAGTAACGCTTACATAATAATGTAGGGTAAATATATATAACAACCAGTCCCGTTCCCAGCAAAATACTCTCTCCCTCCCATCAATGGGTGGTTAACATTTGGGGACAGATGAGGTATTACAACACCCCTTGTAGCACGAAATCTTTAGGTGATAGAGTAAAACCTAATTAAAGCAGAATTAAATAGCTCCTAGCTCTTGGACAAGCATATTGCTTGTTTATGAAAGAATAAAAAAATAACTGAAAGAAAAAATATATTTACCTTCTTTACTTGCAAACATTTCGGGACTTATTCACGATTTCTGTACCAAGCGAAGTATGTGTCGGATGCCAATAAATTGTTCTCCTGCAATCTAGACCCCAAAAGTTCTGCAGAGTCCTTAGGCAGATTCAAATCCCTGACTAAGTCATTTAGTTCGGCTTGGGTTAATGGTTTAGGATCTCGGTCAGCTGTTGGCTGTTCATAAACATCATCATTGTCTGGATTTGGAGCTGAATCTGAATTGTATTGATCCAGACTCTCGGGTGGGCGGGGAATAGGAACTTCTGGACCATGGGGTACCGGCCTTATTGCAAATGGAAGACTTGGGTATTGAAGGCTCTCTTTATTCTTTGCATTATAACCTTTAACATTGCAAGAACAGAAGTAGCAGTCGTCGGTACGGTTTCTAGGCTCGCGCTATACCATAGGGATCCCAAATGGCAAACTTTTCTTTTTACCTTTGCTCCAATTCCTTAGTGCCGCAACACACGTAAGACAAACCTTGTGTGGAGCCCAACTTTTGTCTTGATCTAATTTAATTCCAAAATAAGCATGATAAGCTCTCTAAATGAAGGTCGTTACATTTGTCCTTTGTTTTACAACAACATACCGACCACAAATATAACAAAATATGTCTGGACTATGGGTACATCCTCTAGAAGCCATTATTAAAATTTTAAAGACGTAATGTTAGAATTATCTATCTGAAAAATATGAAAAAACGAAATTAATTAAAGAAAAAAGGTAAAAAATTACAAAACGCCCCAAAATTGTTTTGCTAATAACTTTAAAACTGTGGGTGATAGAAACAAACTGGTAGCATTTTTTAATTCAGCGCAGCGAACTGCTTCAGAATCACAACTCAAAATAAAGAAATCCATTTTCATGCAGACCGGTGTAATTTACCTACAACTGAAGCGAGACTAATGGGACGATAGTTCCCTGACTTTCGTGATCCCCTTTCTTGAGAGAGAGAGAGTGTTACAAGGAAAAGAAGTACCTCAAAAGGCCTTGCGGCCCATACCGAGGAGGTACCAATGGCAACGGGTGCCAGGGAAAATTTTGTAAAAGTTTATTTTTCTTTCAACTATCCTAGCAGTAGTAGAAAACTGGATAGAAAAATAGAAGGCTCTCTCCCCACCCTCCGCTCCCCTCCTGCCAGAGGCAGGTACGGAAAAAGGTTGAAGAAGATACCTTGACCCTAGAAAAGTAGCCAAGGAAATTTTACAGGAAAGTGGAGAATATATAAATAGCTCTATATTTAGCTTGCTCACAGAGACCGTGCAAGCGATCTCCTGCAGAGTTTTCTTATGTTTTAGTCTTAAACTATGAGAGTATTCAGTACTTTGTCTAGCCTATTTTTAAACACATTTACACTTTGACTGGAAACAACCTCTGAGGGAAGTTGGTTCCAGATATTAACTATTTTATAGGAAAAGAAATTTCCGCAGACTGAGGTCCTAAATGTCTTTACACACTCAAATAGTGTGCAAGATTTCGTCTACCCTTTTCTTGAACTGATCCACAGAGGAACTGTTCACAACTTCCGAAGGTAACCTGTTCCATGTGTCACAGATCTTATACGTAAAGTAATTCCCACACACACTAGTCCTAAACCGTTTCAAATCCAACTTCCAACCATTGTTGCGAGTTGGGTTATCATTTAAACTAAACATACTTCTAAAATCGACATCGTTGAACCCGGCGTAAGAGCTTGAAAACCTCGATCAGTTGACCGCGCAGCCTCCGAGTTTCAAGCGAAAACAAGTTCAGGACGCGTAACCGTCGATTGTAGCCCATATGCCTAACGGAAGGGATTAACTTTGTGGCCCTCGCCTGCACTCGCTCCAGCATCTCAATATCTTTCCTGAGGGTGGGCGACCAGAACTGCACAGCATACTCCAGATGCGGCCGAACAAGGGAATTGTACAGTGAGAGCACAATCTCCTTGTTCCGAAACTGAAATTGCCTCCTGATATAACCCAATAGTTTCTGGGCTTTCTTTTCCACCTCTACACACTGTTTCGTAAACTTAAGATCGCTGCTAATTAGCACACCCAAGTCCTTTTCTAAATCAGTCACCTCGATATTACTACCCAACATCGAGTAGTCCGACTTGGGATTGGCGTAGCCAATGTGCATCACTTTGCATTTACCCAAGTTAAACGGCATTTGCCATTTTTCGGACGACTCTCCTATCCTACCTAGGTCCGCACGCAGTTCCTCGATCGCTTCGGGCGTCCCAACATTGGCCCCAAGCTTGGTGTCATCAGCGAATTTGGCGATCCGACTGACGATGCCACCGTCGATATCATTTATGTAAATGATAAACAACAGTGGCCCCAAAACGGAACCCTGAGGAACCCCACTAGTGACCGAGGCCCAACCCGAACTAGCCCCTTAATTACAACCCTCTGCCGCCTATTCTTCAGCCAGTTTTCAATCCACCTACCTACTTCCCGACCGATACCCAGCGGGCGCACTTTCGCCATTAGCCGGCGGTGAGGTACCTTATCAAAGGCTTTCTGAAAGTCGAGATAAAGTATATCAATCGCCCTACTCTTATCGTACTCACTCGACATGACGTGGAAAAACTCGAGCAAGTTGGTGAGACACGACCTATTCCGTCTAAACCCATGTTGGGAGTCCCCAAGCAGCTTGTAGGTGTCCAAATGGTCAACGATCCTATCAGCTATTATCCCTTCTAATAATTTACCTACAACTGAAGTGAGACTAATGGGACGATAGTTCCCTGGACTTTCGTGATCCCCTTTCTTAAAGATAGGGGTCACGTTGGCTTCCCTCCAGTCACCAGGCACCTGGCCCATCTCCAACGATTTGTTGAAGACGAGAGAGAGAGAGTGTGTTACAAGGAGTTACAAGGAAAGAAGTACCTCAAAAGGCCTTGCGGCCCATACCGAGGAGGTACCAATGGCAACGGGTGCCAGGGAAAATTTTTACACCTCAAATAGTGTGCAAGATTTGGTCTAACCTTTTCTTGAACTGATCCACAGAGGAACTGTTCACAACTTCTGAAGGTAACCTGTTCCACGTGTCACAGATCTTATACGTAAAGTAATTCCCACACACACTAGTCCTAAACCGTTTCAAATCCAACTTCCAACCATTGTTGCGAGTTGGGTTATCATTTAAACTAAACATGCTTCTAAAATCGACATCGTTGAACCCGCGTAAGAGCTTGAAAACCTCGATCAGTTGACCGCGCAGCCTCCGAGTTTCCAGCGAAAACAAGTTCAGGGCGCGTAACCGTCGATTGTAGCCCATATGCCTAACGGAAGGGATTAACTTTGTGGCCCTCGCCTGCACTCGCTCCAGCCCTCAATATCTTTCCTGAGGGTGGGCGACCAGAACTGCACAGCATTCCAGGTGCGGCCGAACCAGGGAATTGTACAGAGAGAGCACAATCTCCTTGTTCCGAAACTGAAATTGCCTCCTGATATAACCCAACAGCTTCTGGGCTTTCTTTTCCACCTCTACGCACTGTTTCGTAAACTTAAGGTCGCTGCTAATTAGCACACCCAAGTCCTTTTCCAAATCAGTCGCCTCGATATTACCCCAACATCGAGTAGTCCGACTTGGGATTGGCGTAGCCAATGTGCATCACTTTGCATTTACCCAAGTTAAACGGCATTTGCCATTTTTCGGACCACTCTCCTATCCTACCTAGGTCCGCACGCAGTTGCTCGATCGCTTCGGGCGTCCCAACATTGGCCCCAAGCTTGGTGTCATCAGCGAATTTGGCGATCCGACTGACGATGCCACCGTCGATATCATTTATGTAAATGATAAACAACAGTGGCCCCAAAACGGAACCCTGAGGAACCCCACTAGTGACCGAGGCCCAACCCGAACTAGCCCTTTAATTACAACCCTCTGCCGCCTATTCTTCAGCCAGTTTTCAATCCACCTACCTATTTCCCCACCGATACCCAGCGCGCGCACTTTCGCCATTAGCCGGCGGTGAGGTACCTTATCAAAGGCTTTCTGAAAGTCGAGATAAAGTATATCAATCGCCCTACTCTTATCATACTCACCAACATGACGTGGAAAAACTCGAGCAAGTTGGTGAGACACGACCTATGCCGTCTAAACCCATGTTGGGAGTCCCAAGCAGCTTGTAGGAATCCAAATGGTCAACGATCCTATCCGCTATTATCCCTCTAATAATTTACCTACAACTGAAGTGAGACTAATGGGACGATAGTTCCCTGGACTTTCGTGATCCCCTTTCTTAAAGATAGGGGTCACGTTGGCTTCCCTCCAGTCACCAGGCACCTGGCCCGTCTCCAACGATTTGTTGAAGACTGTAGCCAGGTGGGGAGCCACCTGGTCGCGCACTCCGCAACACTCTGGGGAGAAACTGGTCTGGCCCAGGAGCCTTAAACGCGCTCAGTTTGTCTATTCTATCGGCAACGACTGTCGCGGTACATCGAACACTATCCAGGCCAGCACCTTCGTGCCTCACGCCTGGCTCGGGGATGACGCGGGTCCTCCCTGGTGAACACTCCCGCAAAGTACTCATTAAGCACATTAGCGATGTCCGCGTCGGAGGTCCGCAGAACGCCGCTTCGGTCCTTTAACGGACCTATCATGCTTCTAATGGGCTTTCTACTATTAACATAACTGAAGAACTCCTTAGGGTTCCCCTTGCAGAGGCTTGCCACCCGTAGTTCTTCGTTACGTTTCGCTAGCCTAACCTTCGCCTTCACTTCCCTACACAGGCGGACATACGCTTCAGTGTTCTCATGGGAACGATTGGCCTTCGCCCTCCTATACGCTACTTTCCTATTTCGGATAGCCGAAGCGATGTCACGATTGAACCACTTAGGCTGCGTTGAAGCAGGGGTGACCGGTTTTGAGGGTATGGCAGCAGACTGCAGCACCATAAACTCGTCCCGGAATGCACTCCACACTCCCTCAACATCGCCGACCTCTAACCCCATCTCTCCTACGCTATCCCTGAGGCTAACAAAGTTCGCCCGCCGGAGATCGAGCTTACTGCCTCTCGAGTTACTACGCTTCACCCGAGGGACGCACACACGGAACCTAATAAGACCGTGATCACTCCCGCCCAACGATTCGTCAACGGTGAGGCCAGTGACGAGGTTGTCTTCGGTCGTGAATACTAAGTCTAGAACGCTTTCGCCTCGTGTAGGCTCGTTGACCCACTGAGTGAGGAAGTTCTCATCAGCAAAGTCAACTAGCCTCCTCCCTTCAGCATCAGCAGTCCTGTTTTCCCACTTTATGCCGCGACAGTTGAAGTCTCCTAAAACTACACACACCCTATCCCCTAGCAGGCTACTGAGTTCGGTGTACAGGGCTGTATCCTCCTCGAGGAGGAGATGCGGAGGTCTGTACACCAAGATTAACCTATATCGTCCCTCCCACGTTCAGATCGACGCCAAGCAGCTCCCGTTCCGACCGGAACTGGCAGTCAACCGGACTCAACGTGTCTCTGACGTATATTAGTACCCCACCCCCCTCCCCACGGGTGCGGTCTTTGCGAAACATTCTATACCCGGGAATTTCGAACTCCCCAACGTAGTCCCTACGATCAGTATGAATCCAGGACTCGGTGATAGCAACGATATCCTGGTATTCTGATGCTAAGAGCGCCCGTAGCTCGCAAAACTTGTTCCTAATCGACCTAGCATTAAAAAGCATTGCACGGAGGGAGCCTCCCTATTCTGACCCCCTAGCACGACCCGTTTCCCGAACAGCCAGGGCTGTCGGGAGTTGAAGAGCCCCTCACTAACGAGGGGCAACTTCCGCAGGAGCCTGAGCCCCCTCCAACGTGGAAGGAGGGTCACCCACCTGTACCTGGACGCACCCTTCAGTTGAAGGTACGTCCGCCACCGGCTCATCATCATCCCTCCCCGGTGGGGGCCCATCATCTCTCCCCGGACTCGACCTCACCATCTGTATAGGTGCCGGTCGAGCAGCGCCTAGCACACCTTTACCCTTGTTATTGAGGTGGACACCATCCCTCTGGTAAGGTCCCACCTACCCGAAAATGCGTCGAAGGGTCAAACCTCACGCCCAGCGGGACGCACAAGTCTTGCACCCTCTCGTTGATGCCAATGACCTTACTGAGCGCGTGGTCACTGGCATTCATCCGCGGTAAAATACCCATAACATTCCCCTGTCTGTCTTAAGTTTTAGATCATCCGCAAGAGACATGATCTCGGTGATGATCCCTTCCGTTGAACCTACCCTACCGCCTTTGAGGAACAAGTCGTTGCCACCAGCATGGACAACGATCGCAGTCCTCCGACTAGCCACGCGCACCTTATCTAATTCCTTCCTTATGTGCGCCGTTCCCCGACCGGGTAAGCACCTTACCTTCCTCCTGTCTCGGTTTGCAGAAGCAAAGTACTTCTCCTGGCCCCTAATCTGCGAGTCCCCAATTAAAACGGTGTCTTCCTCCTTCGCGCACAGGAGACTAAAGCGGTTGGAGGTCCTGACAGGGGCAACGGGGTCTCGGGCTTCGGCTTCGCAGCCTTCTTGCCCGAGACCTTTCGATACCCGTCGCCACCCATAGACTCGGCCGCACTTACACCACCCGACCCACCCCGACCGGCAGCTACATCCTTCGGCTTCTTTGGGTCATCAGTAGGCCCCTTCCCACCCTTCTCTATCGGCCCCTTCTTTACGCCCTCCACCTTACGCCGCGGTTCCATGCATTCCACGTGGGTCGCTGGCGATTCCTGACACTGATTTAGACCCTGGCCCCCGGTTGCACCTCTACCCTTTCTCCGCGGTCCCGAGCTCTGTCCATTCCATCGCTGGACCCCTTTCCACGGCAGCTATCCTATCCTGAATGAGCTCCGGGTTGGAGGGCGGCGCAGCCTCGTCAGTGACCGCCGCACCTCCAACAGCCGATCTGGACGACTCGAGCCGCCGGACCCTCTCCTCCAGCTTCAAGTAAAACTGCATGAGTTCGCAAAAGCGGCACATGCTGGAGTGGTTGATCTTCTCGAAGCAGGCTTCTTTGAAGTTCGTCACCCACTGGTTTACTTCACACCTCGCACATTCAGCCTTCATTTCTGCGGTCCAGTCATTGTAACTTTTTTTTTTTTTTCGAATTCTGAATACTCTGAATAAATAAAGCGTTCTAGCAATGAAAACTATCAAAAACGTTCTGACCAGTATATAAAAAAGGAGGGGGGGGTGAATTCTTCCCGCGCGTAGACGCATCCACCTATTTGCAAGTGACGTTCATCCCTTCCAGAAGACTACACCTCTCGCTGCTGCCGCACCGACCAAAGGTCTCCCCAGGGCCGGACAGTCCCAAACGTGTCGCAGCTACCAACTGACAAACACTCGCGACGCAGGCGTCACGGATTTCCCGCCAGGAGCGACAGCGAGATGCAGCCCCTTACTAAGTCTTACTAGTCACTCACAAGCGGCCAGACTCTTAGAATCCAGTGTTCAAGGGATATCCCACCAGACCCAGAGGCTACGCCCGAGACTTTACGCTGGCCTGGCAGCCAGCTGGGCAGTAAAGCTCTCTCACCTCAGAGCAGTACAGCCAAGCACCATCAATTGGTCACCAAAGAACGGTCGCAGGGGGCTGGTCAGGCCATTACGCGTTAGGAATGGGCTTAACGGGGCACTAGCCACACTCCATTCATCGCGCCCCTACGCCTGGGACCCCTCCATCCCAGTCTCTCACAACCTACGAGCGTTAAATGGTGTTATTTATAGAGGTTCCAAAGCCTCTCTTCCCACGCATGAGGTAGCAGTAGGGTCCTAATAGTAAAAGAAGAGAAAAAGACTTAATACTAAAAGAATTTTTTTTTTTTTTTCAGTCAGAGAGAACATCCTTAACGTAAGCTAAAAGGACAGAGTAGGGATGGGATGGGGTCCTAGTAACCCACGGGACAGGATTGTGCAACATACTTCACCCGCCCTCGAAGAGAGAGAGAGTTACAAGGAGTTACAAGACAAGAGGAAGCCTCAAAGACCTTTCGGTCCACTCTGGGAGGTTCTTGTTATTAAAAGTTTATTTTTGTTTCAACTATCCTAATAGTAGTAGAAAACTGGATAGAAAAGTAGAAGGCTCTCTCCCCACCCTCCGCTCCCTCCCTGCCAGAGGCAGGTACGGAAAAAGGTTGAAGAAAATACCTTGACCCTGGAAAAGTAGCCAAGGAAATTTACAGGAAAGTGGAGAATATATAAATAGCTCTATATTTAGCTTGCTCACAGAGACACCGTGCAAGCGAACTCCTGAAGAGTTTTCTGAGGTTTTAATCTTAAACTATGAGTGTGTTCAGTACTTTGTCTAGCCTATTTTTAAACACATTTACACTTTGACTGGAAACAACCTCTGAGGGAAGTTGGTTCCAGATATTAACTATTTTATAGGAAAAGAAATTTCCGCAGACAGCGGTCCTAAATGTCTTTAGTTCCAGTTTAAACCCATTATTTCTTGTCGGATTGGCATTAAGTGAGAATAAGTTTCTGTAATCTACCCTGTCTATTCCTTTGAGCATCTTGAAGACTTGAATAAGCTGACCTCGCAACCTCCTCGTCTCTAAGCTAAACAGATTTAGGCGCTCCAATCTCCGTTGGTAGCTTTGCATTCTCATTGAAGGGATCAATTTTGTAGCCCATGCTTGTACTCTTTCTAACCTTTCTATGTCCTTCCTGAGGGATGGAGACCAAAACTGCGCACAGTATTCCAGTTGAGGTCTGACTAGGGAATTATAAAGAGGCATTACAGTCTCCTTGTTCCGAAACTGGAACTGTCTTTTAATATAACCTAATAATTTTAAGGCCCTCTTTTCGACTTGTGCACAGTGCTTCGACGGTTTCAGATCGTTGCTGATATAGACTCCTAAGTCTTTCTCTAGATCGGTCTCAGTCAAGTTCCTTCCCAAGAGAGTAATCAGTCTTCGGGTTTTTATAACCTATGTGCATTACCTTACATTTGTCCAAGTTGAATGGCATCTGCCAAGTAGCAGACCATTCGCCCAACCTGTCAAGATCGTTCTGAAGCGTTCTTACGCCTTCCTCAGTACCTACACTACTTCCTAATTTCGTATCGTCTGCAAATTTGGAGATTGCACTTAGAAGCCCGATGTCTATATCGTTAATATAGATGATAAAAAGTAAAGGACCCAGAACGGAACCCTGTGGGACACCACTCGTGACGGGCACCCACTCCGAAGCCACTCCATTTATTACCACACTCTGCTTTCTATCTTTTAACCAATCCTCAATATAGTTGGAAACGAGCCCGGTGATTCCTAGTCCTTTGACTTTAGCTATCAATCTAGCGTGAGGGACTTTGTCAAAAGCTTTTTGAAAGTCGAGATACACTATATCTATTGCCCTACTTGCATCGTATAGTGTATGCATATTATGGAAAAACTCTAACAGGTTTGTCAGACAGGATCTATCTCACCTAAATCCATGTTGAGAATAAAAAATTAGATTGTTAGATTCAAGATGATACACAATACGTTTTGTAATGATGGATTCCAACAGTTTGCCGACAACTGATGTTAAACTGATCGGGCGATAATTACAAGGATTTTCCCTATCACCCTTTTTAAAGATTGGTGTTACATTTGCTAACTTCCAGTCGGTTGGAACTTTCCCTAACTCGATTGATTGTTTGAATATGGTTACTAAGTCGTCAACAACATTGTGGCTAACCTCTTTTAATACCCTTGGAAGAAATAAGTCGGGGCCAGGTGATTTGTATTTGTTCATCTTATCAATTAATTGCTGTACCTCATTTCTCGTAAAACTTATGGTCTCTACGGGCTGGTCACCGTCATATGTAATCCGAGGACTTGGCACTTCTATTGTGTCTTCCTCGAGAGAGAGAGAGAGAGAGAGAGAGGATCTGTGGCCAATCTGAAGACCGAATCCAGGGCCAGCTGGAGGAGACGTTCAATGAATGCAGGTCGGGAACCGGAACAATATATGGCAAGGTCGTCGACATAGAGGGTGGCCATAATCCTCGGGGGCAGAGCCGTTACCACGTCATCGATTGCCAAAGCAAAGTAGATGACGCTCAGGACGCTGCCTTGGGGAATCTCCTCCTCCTGCGAATGCACAGAAAAGAGGGAGGTACCCACCTGAACACAAAAGGAACGGAAGACAAAGTTGGAGATAAAAAGGAGGGAAAACCTTGGAAAACCAAGAGGTAAAGTTTTCAGCAGATCCACCACCGCCAGGTGGTGTCATACGCTTTCTCCAAATCAAAAAAAGACTGCATAAAGGTGACGCCGCTCTGTAAATGCCACACGGACCGCAGTCTCGAATTGAACTAAGATGTCAGTGGTGTTACGGCCCCTGCGAAAACTGGTCTGTGTGGCGTTCTAGGTGCCACATCAGACGCCGTAAAACCATCATCTCTAAAAGTTTCGAGAGGTAGCTAGTGAAGGCTATTGTACGGTAGTTAAGGGGAGATGTCGGGTCCTTACCGGGTTTAGAGAAGGGGAGCATTACTGCTTCTCTCCAACAGGAGGGGAAGGTGCCCTCTACCCAAATCCAATTATAGAGGGTGAGGAGAAAGAAAAGAACCGAAGAGTGTAGGTGGCAAAGCATATCGAAATGAATGTCGTCGGGGCCAGGAGCAGAGTTGCCGCAGGAAGCTAACACCGATTGCAGTTTCGACATGGAAAAAAGGCGGGTTATAAGGAAAATTATTAGGAGTCTGAAAAAGGTGAGGAGAACGAACAAGCGAAGTCTTACATCAGAGGAAAGCAGGATCACGGTGTTCGTGTCGGGAGATGGAAGCAATGGTCGAGGCCAAGGCCTGCAATTGGAGAGGACGGGCTTGAATTTGCAAGGGATGGGTTGTGCTGAAGACAGCGAAAGGCCGACTTCTTGGTTCGAACGGCCAGAGCGCATGTCGGGGTCCACCATGGAATCGAAGGGGCAGAGGTGCGGAGAAACGTTGATTTGAGGATGGGGGACAGCGGCACAAGTGGTGATCGGTGAGGTAAGTAGAGGCAGCATCGACCGTCGGGAAGTTGCAAACTGCATAGGTTTGACTTTCAGAGCGGAAAAGAGATTAGTTTTGGCGAGAGACCATCGGGTAGGAATAGCTGAGGAGGAGGGGGAAATGGTCACTACTGTAAAGGTCTGGAGTGATAGTCCAAAAGAAATCAAGGAAGGCGGAAGAAGCAAGCAAAAGATCAATAGAGGAGAACGTACGGGTTTGGAGGTGAAAAGCTGTTGCCCGGCCGGTGTTGAGAAGACAAACAGAAAAAACTGAAAGAAGGGAGACCACAACACCATCCCGCTGATTGCTGACAGTATCATCATACAGAGGATGGCACGCGTTAAAGTCTTCCAGAAGGAGAAAGGGGGAGGAAGCTGCAAAAGGAGAGCAGAAAGATCGTTAACAGAAAGTTCCTGTGACGGGGGTAGATATAGAGAACAAATGAATATAAACGGTCAAGGAAAACCTGGGCCGCTACAGCCTGGAGAGGGTGCAGAGAAGAAGGGGAGTAGACGGCATGTCAGATTGGATGAAAACGGCTGTACCCCCCACAGGGGGCTGCATCGGACAGAGTTGGGTAGAGATAAGAAAAAACCTTCGGAGAGGGATCGAGAGACGTAATCGGGGAAGACTTAGAAGTGTGGCCAGAAGAACGAGCAGACAAAACTGGGCGGCGAGTTAAGAAAAGGATGGTCGAAGAACGGATGAAGGGAGTTTGGTTTTCGGAGGGGGCCGTGGAATGCGAGAATGGGAATATGAAGCAGGGCGGGGGGAATCCAACTTCTGAGGTGGGGATGGAGGAGAGAATGGCGGGGGCATCGGGAGGTCAAGGAGGGAGCGGGGCGGGGTGAATCCGGTTTTCGGGGTGGAGGTGAAGAAGATACCAAGGGCATCGGGAGGTCAAGGAGGGAGCGAGGCAATGGAGGAGGGGGAAGTGGAGGTGTCAGCTTGAACTTGAATTTCAGATGTCGCATGACCATCATTAGGAATGGAGGAGGGAAGGGGACGGTCGCGAAGGGAAATGGGGGAACTTAGAGGAGCCGGTAAAAGGTGAGGGATCACTGGAGACGGGTGGAAGAGAACGAACTGATACAAGAGGGAGTGAGAGGACGAGGAGACGGGGGACCTGAGCAAGGAAGTGTGGCAGAGGGACCCAAACGCTGGGGGCTGGCGATGGGTCGTTTAACAGAAGAGCGAGGAGGGAGCCGGTTTTGATATACATGTTGAAATGTCAGCAATGGTTTCAGGAGGATGGGTAAACGGACTAGTTGCCACTGAGGTGGAGCAGGTGGGAACAATGGAATTGGACGTTCTGGGGAGACGGACGGATGGAGAGGGGGAGATGGAGGATGGAGACGACGCAAGGGTCAAGGAGGAGGAGGAGGAGCGTAACTGACGCAAATACTAGGGAAACTTCGACACGTCTTGCTGACGTGTCCGAATCTCTGCCACGTAAAACACCGACGTGGTCTAGGGATATAACGGCGTACCGGAAATCGGGGATAACCGGCCCTAATTTTCTCGGTTAACTGGTAACTGGCGAAAGTCAAGATCAATAATGGGAATGGAACCCTTGTCCCCTGGACCATACAGCGGGGTAGGCGAGAAGATCCTATTCCAAGTATTCCCGAAGCCGGTGGTTGTGGGGCATGGACTACACACGTACAAGTGTTAAAGGAAGAGTTGGGGAGGCAGTTTAAAGGAGCAGAAGCTAGGGTCGAGAGGGACTAAACTTTCTGGTAATGGGACTTAGAAGAGACTTCCACCACAAGAGCCATCGCTCTGGGGCTACATCTGTCGGGGATCGCCACAAGGCGAAGTGAAATCTTCATCAGACCTCAAAAACGTCCCGCTGTGAGAGAGGAGGGGAGGGACGAGAGGCGGAAGAATGGAGGACCAGAAATCGAGGGTGTCAGGGTCAGAGTATCGGCCCTTACGAAGGGGTGAAGAGATTTGTGGGAACAAGACTTACGAGAATTCTTAGATCGAGGAGGAAACGCGGGTGTTTCGCAGCCAGAGGGGGGGGTCGACCCCTTCAAAACGTGATCTTCCAGTGGTAGAGGACTCGAGGGCCTGTTGCCCACCACCGAGTGCTAAGTGAATCCATGAAAAGAAGGATAAAGGAAAACGGACCCGGGGGACGTGAGAAACTGCCTACGGTAAGAAAGGGAGGCTGAGTGCAAACCGCAGTGGGTGGAGTTCATCGTCCCGAGGGGACACACCATCGAGTCAGCTTAAAAATGGACCCCCGTGATATTAAGTTTGTCCCCAAAGGACCAGAAAGACCTCAGCCCCCCAATCTCATTGCCCCCGGACCCAACAAGTCAGCCCTTGCCCTAGATGCCAATAATATTGTAAATTGATGAATATTGCAGTAAAAAAATTAACTCAATACGTTTGTATTTATTTTATATGGTACCCAATGCTTGTGAATATAGTTTTCACACCTTGATAATATAATTTTAAAACCCAAACGCATGTTTATTGTACATACATGTACAGTATACAATACATACCCTTACTATCGTATACACATAATTATTGTGCGTACTGCTATTTTATAACAGAACGCTTGAGACCATAATAAAGTGTATGAGAAATGTATACCATATATTAATGCCAATCATAATTTTATATATATTATAATATATATATATATATCTATATATATATATATATATATATATATATATATATATATATATATACAGGGCGTCCCCAAAAAATGTATACACACTTTAACAGCTGATAGCTCAATTGATGTTTTCTTTCTTTCCAAGTTAAACCCATTAGAATTAATAATGGCAGTCAGACTAAGCTTTGAACAAAGGAAATTCATTCTAAAATGCTACTGGAAGTGTGAAAACGCAGTTGAAGTGCAAAGACAGTTTAGGAGGGAGTTTCAAACAGATCCACCAACGCGACTTACCATCACTCGAATTAGAGATAAGTTTGAAGCCGATGGAACTGTTCAGAATGTCCACAAGAAGCGTTCCGGAAGACCACGGACATCGACAAGCCCCACAAAGCAAGAAAGAGTACTGGAAACGTATCACCAAAGTCCAAGAAAATCTGTGCGGCAAGCGAGTCGTGAGGTAGGAATTTCAGAATCGTCTGTCCAACGCATTTTGAAGCGCTGTCAATGGAAAAGTTACATTCCAAGATTAGTCCATGCTCTTAATGAAGATGATGATGATGATCCGGACCGAAGAGTGGAGTATTGCGAGTGGTACTTGGCACGATGTGGATGTGGATTGGACGAAGGGGTTTCGTAGAATACCCTCCGCGTTCACCAGACCTCACACCACTAGACTTTTTTTTATGGGGATACTTAAAAGACAAAGTCTACGCTATAAAACCTGCAACAGTCGCTGAATTGAGAGCAGCCATTGAACGAGAATGCACACAAATACCAAACGAAATGTTTCGTGATGTTTGCGATTCCATTGCTTCGCGTTATCAGCAGTGCCTGGACCAGAACGGACGTCAGTTTGAAAACAGGCGTTGACAAAACAATTAAATAATGTCTGTAGATTCTATTACATTTTGAAAATGAAATGTATTTTAATAAACACTGCCTTTATAATTATTTAAAGTGTGTGTGTGTACATTTTTTTGGGACGCCCTGTAACGACACGAAATCTTATCTTTCCTCACTTTTTCTTTGTTTTCCGCCGAGATATGCCCTTTTAAATAGAGGCGAATCGGTTCTTTCCCGAACTTAAAAAAAAAATATATATATATATATGTATGTATGTATGTGTGTGTGTAAAAATGAACAATGAACAATTCCTATACAATCATTATATGGATTCATTGTCTTCATGCAGTACTTATGTTGTATGGTTTTTATGTTTGAATGTTCATTTTTACATCAACCAAATCGCCTAAGCGAGTTTTGGATAGAATTTCGATTTGTACTTCTTTATTCATTACTGTATTTCTCTAATTCATCTTTCTAATAATGACGTATACTGTACGTATGACAATGTGAATAACTATGACGTCATAAAGTAACTTAATTCTCTTCACGTTTTCCATACCTTGAACACTGAATCACGTGTTTAGTACAGGGTGTCCCAGAATTAACTATTTCAATGAATCGGACAAATTTTTAAAAACACACTTTTATTTATGTTTATCATGTTTAATATGTGTTAAAAATGTATAAATTCTAAATTTTTTTCATAATTTTATTTTCATAATTTTTTCATAGTTTTTTTCATTCTCTTTCAGAACCCTATTAATAATGAATACACAAGAACGCATCTTTGTTGTAACATCCCGTATCAAAGGAATGCAATGTAATGAAATCAGAGAAAAATTTACAAGAAGATTCCACAGAACCGGTCCTACAGACAAAGCGATTCGTGAACTTGTGAACAAATTTAAAAGAACTGGATCCGTACACGACGAGGTGGGAAGAGGACGCCCAAGGACAGCACGTAACAGTACCGAACAGGTACGACAATTGTTTGAGGATGAACCAACAACTTCGGTTAGGGAAGCCGGTCGAAGACTCAACATATCCAAGACAACAGTTCATAGAATCTTGCGTTCGACACTGATGAAAAAGGCTTTGATACGGGATGTTACAACAAAGATGCGTTCTTGTGTATTCATTATTAATAGGGTTCTGAAAGAGAATGAAAATAAAACTATGAAAAAAAAAAAAAAATTATGAAAAAAATTTAGAAATTTATACATTTTTAACACACATTAAACATGATATAAACATAAATAAAAGTGTGTTTTTAAAAAAATTGTCCGATTTCATTGAAATAGATAGTTAATTCTGGGACACCCTGTATTTGGACATCTTCCGTATTCAATGTATGGTAATTTCTTGACCATTATCCTATATCAATTTTATTAAATATTCATTTTTATTCGTGTCAGTCTACGAAATGGTACGAAACTTTATGCCTCCGTACCTGTTCGTTCAAAATCGCGCAAATATGTTTGCATGTATTATTTTTTTTAAGTGCGTTCACCCCTCGCAAGATATTCATAAATGCTTATGCAAGTGTACGCAATTCGCTAATCACAGCATAACTCGAACATTTGAAAACGAAAGACCCCCTGTCCCTCTGATTTCAGATTTATAACTTATAATCATGTGCGTTATGTTGTGTATAAGTTATCTCGCATGTGCCCATGTACTTTGTGTTGTACTAATAACCATATATAAATATAAAAACACTGTAAGAATTGTAAACGACGTAATGTACTTTAATGAAACTTTAATTAAACGATCATAATTTAATATATAATGTAGTAATGTACTTTAATGAAACTATAATTAATGATAATAACTTGTAATGTACTTAAATTGAAGTGTAATTAAACGATACTAAGTGAATATGAATTGGTAATCGTAATTGTAATGAACCAAAATTACAACGTACTCAATGATTTACTTAGATTGTACTTATGTACTACTATGAAATTATATCGCCTTCAGAAATGTATACTCGGCGAAAAATATGATTATTTTTTATTTTTATTTTTTAAATTTTTTTTGGAATCTTTCAAACATCTGATCATGTGTTTAAAAGGGGGAACTTAACCTTCAAACTGCATTCCACCAAAATTTAAATTATATGTATAAAGCATGTAATTGTATTAGTCACTTCACTTCATTACTTCACTTCGATTAACACTCCCTTGTTAGCAGCCTCGCTGCGAGGAGGGGGCAGAGGCCCCTTGCCTCCTTAATTTTTAGATTCCGGCCTGAGCCATGGTCGAAAGAGGTCGAACCTCTACCCCTGTAAATTCAGAGTACTACCTGTACATTTTTAAAAGTAAATTACAGTGAGAGAAACTTTTTATTTTTCTCCTTCGAGTTGGGCTCTCTTCCGAGAACTTAGTAAATAGAGAAAATAGTTCCCGATAAGTTATAAAAAGAAAATCGGCGAACTGTCAGAGAAAGTGTCAGAGTATTATAGAAAGAGAAGAATTAACAGGTCTGTCGACCCTAGCGAGAGAAAAAATTAGAATGTTATAGAAGAAACTACCGCGAGAAATATCCGTTACTGCCTCCCAACCAGAACCCCCGTCGACTCCGAACCGACCCAGGGCCATAGACGGAGGGGTTTATATATATACAATAAAATCACAGAACAACATGTATTTTTAATAAGCAAACAACCACAGGGAAAAGGAAACATGAAATCCGAGCGCTTTCGTGATATATTCACATCTTCAGGGACAAGAAAGAAATAGACGGAATTTACCAAGTAAATGAGTTAAATACATAAGCGAAAAATTCCCCAGTAGGCAACTCAATTTAAAAACAATGAAACAATCAAGATTTTTTCCCAATAGATAACTTAATCTAAAGGCTACTAAATTATTGAATACATAAAAAAAAAATATATATATATAAATGAAATTAGACAATTAACATGTACACAAAAAAATATTATAACAGTTATTAGAAATAGTATTTAATTAAAACAGGCAATTAAGTGGCAAGAATCTAAGGAATCAAAAGACATGGTGCAATCGTCGTCACGTGCTCCTTCCAGAATATTCCGAATATTCCCAGTATTCTTGAATGTAACGGTGCACGGTCCAGAGATGGGCAGTATCTTATATCTTAAGATACAAAAAGTACTTAAGATACAAGATACGTATCTTAGATACTTTATTTTTGGAGGATCTTGAGAAGTATCTAAGATACATTTTGTCATGTAGCTTGTATCCCGGATACACTTTCAAAGATACTTTCATAAGATACTTTTTAAATAGAGACGCTAATAACTATTCATGAAATATGATCATATCTGACGCACGTTGAAGCAGGCCGGCGATTGCTGTTACATGTTTGTACATGAATACTACCGTTGCGCTGCGCGCACAGTCTCGGCACAGACGTACTCAGGTTTCATCTTGTATCCCGCGGTTTTAACATGATTAAAAATCAGGAATTATACATATATTTGCTTATTCCTGTAAATATATTTATTATAAGGAAAAATTTATTTTTCTTCGTGAGTAGGTAACTGAGCATACCTGTATTAACAATTTATTTGAAATACATAAATTGAAAAAGTGTGGTTTATTTTATTTTTTCATACCTAAAAATTTTCAGGATTATTTATACATATTTACTTTGTGCTTTCCTTTTCGTTATATCACTATATGAATACTGAGATATGAAGTACCATTGATTTGGCATTTATTTATATCCAGAAAATATAATAAACAATTGAATGAGACAACTCGTGCACTCATGGCTCACCATAGTCAGGGGGCTTAATCCAAAAAATCACCCCGATTGTTCCCTTTGTTCCAAAAGTACCATTTTTTTACCAGGGGTAGATATGACCATAAGCATTCATTTTTTTGCGGGAGCCAACATGGGCTCTCCCTGTGGCGGCCATTATGGACGAATCCAAGATGGCCGCCATCTGGTCTGACATTGGGCGATAAAATAACAACCAATCATAGTAGAACAGCAAATAATGACACTTTTTGTATGTTTTTGAGTATAGAGAATCCAGTTCTGATATTTGTTTTTTAATTCAAGATATACGTCAGGTCGTATATATCCACATTTGATATTATTTTATAAGAAATGTACATTTTATGTCAATTGAATCATGATACATAATTATTGCACTTAGATTTGTGGTTGTAACAGCTATATTAACTTTTACATTGGATTTCTACTGACATTTTGTCCACTATTAATCTATTTTTTATTATTTTTGCAGGTGTTGGCATACCTGTATTCCTCTGAAGCAAGTCTATGCGGTGGTGGTCTTCTTCACATTCTAGTCTCTTCAGGCCTGCAGATATGAAGATCTCGTTAGTGTGTAGTAGAACATTAATACCTCAACATGTCTACTAACATAACTGGAATTAATTGGACACTGTGTTGCCTATGTCAGTCCAGCAAAGACGAGGCATTACAACAGCCAAAAGAACAGGGATATTCATCTCTTGAAAGAGATCTGAATGATTTTGTGCAGCTCAATGCTGTTCCATCTGGTATCAAGGTTAGTGAGCTCGATGATGGCTCAGGAATTGCAGCAACCCTCCAATCACATGCTGCAGTGTATCATAAAAGTGTGTAGGAGTGCATGCAACAGTTACAGGGTAAAGCGGGCACGAGGAAAAGTGGCCACGCAAGATGAATGTGCAGCTGGGATAAGTCCGAAGAAACTCAGATCAAGTTACGGATCACCTCCAGAAACATTATTCTGCATCATATGTCTGGGTGAGGATCAGCATGATCTTCATAGAGCCTTAAGTGACAACATTGATCAAAATCTGAAGAATTGGGCAAAAACAACTAACAACTGGCATTTATATGGGCGCTTGACTGCAGGTTCTGATGCACATGCAATGGATGCATGTTATCATGTACAATGCTATTGGCGGCTTCGTGATGGAGCTCGTGCAGTTGAACGTCGATCTTCAAGTGAACCCAAGCCTCCCCCATTTGATCCCATGGTCATAGCACAGTTAGTGGCATTTGTGGATGACTCTCAGTCTGAGGTCCACAAGTTGTCTGACTTACGGGAAATGTACAAGATAATGATGTCAGATCTAGGACATCCCTGTTCTGGTAGAGAACCTCATGCAACAAGATTCAAAGACCATCTGCTTGAGCATCTTCCTGAGTGGGCTTCCTATGCACAGGGGAGAGATGTATTCATTAGCCACAAGGCAAAAGTGGGTGCTGTGCTAGAACAAAGCTATCATTCCTCACAAATCAATCAAGATGAAGCTGTGTTATTGATACGTGCTGCTATGGCACTACGAAAGCGAATCCTTCAGAAACAAGAGCCATTTAATGGTTCATTCTCTCCACAATGCCTGACGTCCCCCATAGAAGAAACACTGTTAGGTTTCATCAATGTTGTCCTCCAGGGTCCTAAAGGTAATATCGATAAACATAGTAGAGAGCAATCCAACAGTGATGCTGAACTGGGCACAAGGGCGAAGATTGCGTGCACACTGTGCCAACTGCTGATATTCAACACAGTAAAATATGCATCTTCATCAGACAGCACCCAAATCCGTCACAATAGGGATCGTGAAACGCATTCCCACTTTACCATGGTATTAAACTGCATGGAGATGCCAGATTCAAGCACCAGATAGAGAATGCCCATCACCTTGGGCTCTCTGTCTCATATGACCGTGTGATGGAAGTCAAAACACAGGTAGCTCGTGCTGTTTGCAAGAGACACACTGAAGACGGTATTGTTCTACCCACAAATACAAGACTTTCAGTTTTCACTACACATGATGTAGACAATCTGGACAGCAACAAAACGGGAAATTTGTCACGTGGTGATTTTCATGGAACATGCATTACTGTGACCAATCACCTATCCAAAGAGAACTTGGGAATTCGTCGACCAGCAATCACACTTGATCCATCTGATACATCAAAACCCAAGTTGCCGGATAGTTATGTAATTGTTCCTCCCATCGAACTCAACACCCGTGACATTCTTGTGCCCAGAATCAACGAAGGTCAAGTTCGGCCGAACCACAGCCTGGTCAACGGTGCCAAAGTAAAAGATGATGCATGGATAGCACATGTTGGAAGAGTGCTGGAAAAGGGTGAGCTTGAAAAACGTGATGTGGTTACGTGGTCAGGCTTCAACTCTCAGCTCATGGATGATGCATCAATAAAGCCAAAGGCAGAGACTGGTATACTCCCCTTATTTCCTGATAAGGCAGCTTCTGCATCAATGATGAAGCACACGATGGAGATTGTGAAAACTACGACTGAGTTCATAAACCCTGGTCAAACCCCTGTCCTTGGGGCTGATCAGCCTCTCTTTGCCATATGCAAACAGTTACAGTGGGAGTTTCCTGACACACTGGGTGAGGATAAGTTTGTGATGCAGTTGGGAGCTTTACATATCGAGGATAAGTGTCAGCTGATGATGGGCAAGGTGCTACGAGGTTCCGGATGGGACACAGCTCTAGCTCAAGCAGATGTCCTCTCCTCTGGACGTGCCCAGTCAGCTCTCGATGATCACCACATAAAGCGTACACGATATGCTCATCAAGTGTCACTTGTTTCCCTCTCTCATTTGAAGCAAAATGCATACTTGCAATACACATCCAATGTGCTGGGGCCTTGTGAGTCATATGAGATGTGGTGTGCAAGGAAATTCAATGTTCAAATATTGGTCACTAGTGATTGAGCTTGAGCTATTGATGTGTCGATTTGTGCGCTCATTAAGAGAGGGTGACTTCCCTCTCTATGTCCAGGTGTGTGATGAACTATGTCCATGGTTCTTTGTGCTGGACCACACTAACTATGCCCGCTGGTTGCCGATTCATGTCAGAGATATGGTTGGTCTTGCTGAAAGCCATCCACAGGTGTACGCAGAGTACCTCAAAGGGAACTTTACAGTCCAAAAGTCTGCTCGTACATTCAGCCTCATCGCGAAAGATCAATCTCATGAGCAGATGAACAAAGTACTGCAGGGCTGTGGTGGAGCATCTGACCTCTATGACAAAACAGAAGCATTAGCATTGTACATGTTGGCAGGTCCTGAATGTGTCAGAATGATAGAAGAGTTTGAGAATGCTCAGAAACTTACAGAAGGACCAACTGGCCACCACGAAACAGCACCTGGGCTACAGTCTAGGTTTTTGAAGGATGTCAAGTCATTCACAAAGGTGGTGTCTGAACTGGGCAACCCCTTCCTGGCCACAAATCAGGAGCTTGTAGCCCTTGACACACACGATGTTATGGAGAATGAAGTAGCAGCATCACTGTCACAGATACAGGAAGTTGGCCAAGCCCTTCATGAGGAGTATGTAAAGACTAGGCTGGACAAAGGGACAGTTCCTATATCAAACACTATAAAGAAAAACAATGTGTACACATTCAGCAATCGGCCAGACCCACGCAAGAAGAGTAGCAAAGTGGGGGTACAGAAACAAAACACAGTGCTCATTACTCAGCTATTCCTGTCTCTACAATCACGTCCAGATGCGGATATGACGGAATTTTTCACATACGAGAATCAGCGAGAGCCCCCTTCACTCTCAGACCGAGGTTCACTCAGAGCTGGAAATAAATCAGACATTCTTGCATGTGTCAATGCACCAACTGGATCTGCCAATCCTGCTAAACAAGTGACAGTTCAGTTGTATGACATGGCCGCCATCGTCCACATTGTGCGTCCAAGTAGAGCATCAACATTTGCTGAATATGTATCTCTACACATCATACCTTTCATTAAAGCACAGATGACTGACACAGTTGAGCGCGTCGATGCCGTGTGGGATACCTATCCTGAAGCAGCCTGAAATCACTTGCACAGCAACGGCGTGGTTCAGGAGCACGTACTCGACTTGATCCAGATAGTGATGGTACCACACCCATTCCCAAACGAGACTGGCAGTCATATTTGAAAAATGTGGAAAACAAGAAGGAACTGTTCGTCTTTATCAGTAAACAGCTGATCAATCAAGATTGACATGGGTGGAAAACTCCTCCTCAGCACTGAATTAGAAACTGTGCTCTCCAATAAAGCATTTGATATATCAGGGCTCCAACCATGCAACCACACAGAGGCAGATACGCGGATCATTCTGCATCTTGCTTACGCATCATCTCAGGGTCACAAGAAAGCATTCATCCGCACTGTTGACAGTGACATAGTCGTTCTTGCCATTGCTTTCTTTCAACAGCTTGACCTAACAGAACTCTGGATTGGTTTTGGTAGTGGCAAATATTACCGAGACATCCCAGTGCACAGCATTCAATCACAGCTTGGTCCATCAAAGTCGCTGGCTCTACCTCTGTTCCATGCACTAACAGGCTGCGACACTACGTCTCAGTTTCTTGGATGTGGGAAGAAGACAGCATGGACTGCATGGAATAATAGACCAAACTTAACTGAAACCATGATCAAATTGACTGAAGACCCCGAGTCCTTCAGTCTAGTATCTCCTGAAATGACACACATTGAGAGGTTTGTTGTGCTCATGTACAGTAAAACATGTGGACAAGCATCTGTAAACGTAGCCAGGCACCATCTGTTTTCTAGTGGCAGTCGATCATTGGACAGCATACCACCTACCCAAACTGCCCTCTTCCAGCATATCAAGAGGTCATTGTTGCAGGCAAGTTTTGTGTGGAAGCAGTCAACCACATGCCATCAGACACTCCCTGCTTTTGATAAATGGGGATGGGAATATGACAAGCGCAGCAACCAATGGCTCCCTTTCTGGAAACTCTCGCTGATGCCAGTAAGGCATATGCTCTTCTCCTTCATTGCGGATGCACTAAAGCCTGCAGAGGGAATTGCAAATGCAGTAGTGCTGGAATTCGATGTACGACACTCTGCAAGTGTGAGGGTGGCTGCCTGAACAATGACGACTATTAATCAGTGAACAGCCATCTATTGGATAGACATTATCATGAGATGCAGTACTGTGAGTAAAAGGAATAAAGAAGATTGTACTTGCGTATATACTAAAGTTTAATAGCAAAAGATGTTGATGCTGACTCTTATTTTTTATCAAGTTAACTATGTAACCTGTACTCAGAGATGGGCAAAATCACCAACTTTGGTGATCTTGAAGATCAAGATCAGATCACCAGAAAAATGTGATCTTGAAGATCAAGATCAGATCACCAGAAAAATGTGATCTTGAAGATCAAGATCAGATCACCAGAAAAATGTGATCTTGAAGATCAAGATCAGATCACCAGAAAAATGTGATCTTGAAGATCAAGATCAGATCACCAGAAAAATGTGATCTTCAAGATCAAGATCAGATCACCAGAAAAATGTGATCTTGAAGATCCAGATCAAGATCGTGATCTTGAAGATCACTTTTCAAGATCACTTTTTAAGATCACTTTTATATGAATTGAAAAAAGTTGTACTCTTGTAGAGTAAACAAAAACAAATTATTTTGTTAATCACTCCTGAAAAGTATCACTCCTAATACTCCCCTGAGGGCTGAGGCAATACAAGCATCGCATCCTACCCATGTCACCTGATCTAAACCACGGGGATTGACGATTCCCCTTTCAGTTTTTCAGGTGGTAAACTTAAAACTTAGTATTATCATAACTTATCAGCAAAGAAAAAACTATTAAATGACCTACATATAGTTTTTAGTTCTATTTTTCTCAATTCTCATTTCACCAGGTCCATAACCCATATCAATGAATGGTCAGCATATATAAGTAAACATTTTTTACATAGAATTTAATTTTACAGTTTTACTGCAGTACGCAATTACTGACAATATAAGGGTAAAAACCGCAAGTTAAGAGTGTTAATTTAATGTTCAACCGCTGTAAACATTTGCTTTCAGCAAAACCAATTGTTCAAAGTTACCATCCGAGAGACGACTTCGTTTGGGGCTATGAACCATGCCAGCAAACGAAAACAACCGTTCCACTGGTGTAGAGGAAGGTAGCGTGGTGTTATATCTCTTGAAGATCTTCTTTATAGCAGGATACCTATCTAAAGAGTCGAGTGCCTTACTGGTGTCCTGCAAATAATTGAGGACTTCCAAGTCTTCCTTGTTGTTAGGAGCAGAGAATGAGCCGTCCATAGTTCTGAAGAAATCGTCTTCAGATGATGAGTCTGAGTTCACCGAACTATTACCACTGCTGTCAGAATTACAATTTCTTACAGCCATTTGCAGCTTGTCTTTTACTTGAGACTTGATTGCTTCATGATCGCCGAAATTAGGCCCTTGCAACAATGATATCCATCTAAGTTTGAAATACGGATGAGATACTGAGGCCAAAACGGCATCAGTTACCTCGGGGCTCAACGACAAAAAATGACCAAATCTGGCATTGAAGCCAGAGACGACTGCTGCCAGTAATGGCATGCAGTGTCTCAAGCGCAGGTCGTTTGGTTGGATAGGCTCCAATCTTGCGAGGGCATCTTGAGTCACTAGGACTGTTGGAAGAAGACAACCGTAGTAGCATTCTTTCTCTGCCTGTAATTTGTTGAGGGCTGCTGCAATTGGTTTTAGAACAGACAAATATTCTGAAATAAATTCCAATTCATTGTCTTTGAGGATGGGTAGATTCAGTTCTTCAAGAGCTACATTCACGTCGTTCTTATGTTTATATATTTGGCTGAATGAGTCGTACATTGAGTTCCATCGGGTGACGCATGGGTACCTAAATTGGACGCCAGTTATTTCCTGTATTTTTTCTGCTGACTTGGGTTTACCAGCAGCATTCCACAGCGCCGAACATTTTCCCATTGCAGAATGCTTTATCTTCTTTAGTCCAGGTGAATTCAGTCCTTTATCTGCATCAGTTGTTGCTACCAAGTTCAATGTGTGGGAGGCACATCGAATATGGGATGATAGTTTCACTGACTCCTCTCCATGCTCTCCTGAATGTTCAGGAAAGTTGCTGATGATAACCTCTTCATCTGAATCTTTTTCATCATCTTCATCTGCATCATCTTCATCAATGTCGTCAGTACGATTCTGAACACGAACACCGAACTCTTTAAAGCATTTCACCATGTTCGATGCATTGTCGGTGACTGTAGATACAACTTTTCTATAAGATAAACCATGCTCCGAGTTGATCCTGTCCAATATTCCAGCAATTTTATCAAAGCTATGTGTTCCACGAAATCTTCGGCATGCCAGTGCAGCTGATCCTCGCGACAAGTCATCATTGATCTGTAATGTAAGAATATAAAATCAATGTTTGTATGAACATTTTTTTAAGCTTAATTTAATAATATTGGTTAGACACGCACCAGCTAAACTGCGCCACCAAACATTGAAGAGAAGAACTATGTGATATAAAGGAGGCAATTCAGCGATGAGTCACCTACCATACCACCACATCAGTGACCCATCCCATAAGAGCAAAATGTGGAAGAGTCCATATTCACAGCCTGTGAATATGGACTCTTCCACATTTTGCTGTGAATCAGACACAATGACAGATGACAGAATCAGTGAATTAGTGTGAAATTACTGTGACTCACAGCAAAATGAAGACTCACCAAATTAATGAATGAGGAACACATGTCGAATAATTGAAAAGATTATACTATAAGTCTATCAGACTATCAGTCTATCACCAATGGTCAATTTATCAATTATATAAAAATAATACACTAAATCAATAGCATACCCAATGCGCAGTGACTCCCATGAAACTGCGGTGATTAGTTGACCATATGTCGCATGTAACACACACATGGTCAACTGCTGCCAGTTTTGCTTGTATGTCTTCCTTCATTGTACTGGTTGTTGTTGCAAGAGATCTAGCCAGGGTGCGTCTAGATGGCACCTGAACAGCCGGGTTGACGTCTGAAAAAAATATTTAAAAATTAAAACAAATACAATAGATTAGCTATGGAAAAAATATCAAAATATTTAGCTAGGCTAGCGATAGTCTAATGTTCATACAAATAATATGATTAATTATTTTAATCAGATATTAGCTATGGAAAAAATAGCAAAATATTTGAGTTATACTAACATGAAAGAAGATCCTTAAATTCATGTAGTTCAACTAGGCTCAATGGTAGGAGCCCATTAGCCACAAGCGAGAGAATCTTCTTTTCAAGGATATCCTTGCATATTGGTGGTCCTGGTTTTTGCTTGGAAATGTGGAACATGCTTAGTGTTGACTGCTTGGCAATTTTGGCAGGGCCAGCATTGCTGCCGCTGGCATCTTCTTCTTTAGCTGGACGCTTGCGAGATTTCTTCTCCGATTCATATTCACCCAAAAGATCCGAATGTAGTTTCTGCACAAGAAAATAAATTATTATCATGCGGAGAGACTTCTTGAACACCCTGTATAATATTTATCAGAGTATCAAACTTCTAGTTGAAATTAATACTTAACAAGATTCTAAAATTTTGTTATCTTTAACTAAAATTATTTTCACCATGATCAGTGCATTTTTATCCTATGTTAAATTGAAAGCCGAATTTCGTCCTTCAGTAACTAAATAGGAGAAATTACAGACATGGATCAGACAGAGAGAAAGACAGATACACCTGGCGTTTTATTATAGTTGGATATCGGCAGTTTTTAATGTAGTTACTAGTCCATAATCTATTAATATCTGAAGTGCACAATATATTCAAATGGACGTCTATGTAAATGTAGCATTAGTCTTGTATGGCACCAGTCACTTAAAATATGACTTGAACCCAGTGGCGGCTCGTCGGTAGGCATTGCGGAACTGCAGCACCCCTAAATTTTTTATTTACAATTGAAATAATCAAGAACAATATAAGGATGAGCTCATTGAATAACTTTTTCAATAACTTTTGAAACTTTTATTCATTGCTCAATGCTCATCCTTTTATTTCAGTAATTATTTCAACCCATTCTTAGAGACAGCACCCCTAGAATTTTTAGTCACGAGCCGCCACTGCTTGAACCATTATGTTAATGTTGCTACTTACTACTTAGTTACTAAGTAGTACTAACCCTGAGGTGCCTCAGAAGATTGCTTGTTGAGTCGAGGCCAGCAGACAGAATTGTAGTTTTCTTTGTACACTGCATACAAATAACTTTGATACTGTTTCCAGTTTTTTCGACAATTTGAAAATATTTTCCGTTCAATAGCACAGATTGATCCTTATTACCAACATTGTTATCTAAATATATTGAATACTGTTCTGGTGACAACCTAGAATATTTGGTTCCCTTGGGAGCCTGTTGAAGTTGTAAAATTGCACTCATTATTAAAAAATTCAATCTGTAAATAAAATATGTTTAGAATTAATTTATTATGAATACGGACCTATAGGCTATATTTTATGCCTATATATAATAATATATTAATAGAACACTTTTAACATAATTGCACAGTAAATTACACTTTTTACGAGCCTAAATTCCACAGCAACTACACCTTCCATGAGCCCACGCATGACGCAAGTCACCCAAATAACAGAAAACATAAACAGTCGGTGTTGAACAAAGTTGCCACCAGATGTCGCTTGGACAAAAAACAAATGACATTCGCATAGCGGCATATTTAAGAATCTGAAATTAAAAGTGATCTTGAAGTCTAAAGTGATGATCAAGATCACAAGAAATAAAGTGATCTTAGATCAAGATCAAGATCACCATAATAAAAGTGATGATCAAGATCAGATCACGATCTTGATCTTCAAGATCACGATCTGATCTTGAAGATCAAGATCGTGCCCATCTCTGCCTGTACTAGTATTGGTACTCAAGTGGATGTCATTTTGGACAGCGGCCATTTTGATTTGGCCAATATGGCCGCCGCAGTGGGAGCCCAGCTTGGCTCCCGCAAACATTCAAATTAGTATGGTCATAGCTACCTGTGGTCCAAAAATGGTACTTTTGGAATGATTTGAACAATTATATGATTAAGCCCCCTGACTAACAGGTGAAACTAAACTCAAATAATAATTATTCTTTCAAAAGTATCTTGTATCTTAAAAATGTATCTTGTATCTGTATCTTGAAGATACAGTTTTTTCAAGTATCTTGTATCTGTATCTCAGATACATTTTTGTTGGATATCTTGTATCTGTATCTCAGATACAATTTCCAAGTATCTTGCCCATCTCTGGGTGCACCCAATAATGCCGACCGGGAACCGACAAAACCACCCAGATGACAACCATCATTCAAGACAACTGAAAACCAAGACGATTAACCTTGCGACTTGAAAAGAGAACGTTTTGGATTTAATTTTGACAAGTAACAATGACATTGTAATAAACAAAATTTTCTGATCATAAACTAATCGATATGCAAATAAAGTTGGAAACCAGATCACCTAAAACTCATATTCTTTCTCTCTCTCGAAGATGTGAAGGTTTAAATATGAACTCGAAGAAAGTAATTTGGACAAGTATAAATACAGATTTAAAAGAAGTAAATTAAGAATTGCTACTTGCTGGAGGGCCATATTTCTGAAGGAATGGAGTAGTCTATATATATATATATATATATATATATATATATATATATATATATATATATATATATGCATGCGGGCAACATGTCAGGGACTTACTCTGGCTTGCAAGCCAGAATAAGTCCCTGACATGTTGGGAGCGTTATCATATGACTGTTCTCTGCAGTTTGCAATGTCGAGATCATGCATTTTTAATATGCTGGAAACAGTTGAAAAGCTGCTGTGATTTGTGGCCTACACTGGGAAGGAATGCCAAAAATCGCCCTACGGGATGCCCATCTTCTTTTACGTATTTTAGAATAACTGCAAATTCGACATGTGATATGTCTCGGGTGGAGTCCACAATAATGGAATAGTACCGGGTGTCCGAGAATTATCTGTACAATTTTTGGCTGTTATTAAAAGCCAACCATGAAGTGTAGAAATTCCAGTGTTGTCCCATTTTACAGAGAAACTCATTAAGTTTTTTCTGATAACAAGTTTTGACAAGTTTTTTCTTTTTTTGTACGCGGTTGACAGACATTGATGATTTAAAAGCAAGAATCACAGCTGCTATTGAGCGAATTGATGTGGATATGCTGCAGCGTACATGGCAACATTTGGAGTATCGATTGGATGTTTTGCGAATCACTAATGGTGCACATATCGAATGTTTGTAACAACGTTACTTTAATGAAAGAAACTTTTGAAAATACAGAGTCTAAATAATCTTGTTTAAGAATTTTACGTGTGTTATCAAGAATTTTATTAAAAGATGAAATTGTACAGATAATTTTCGGACACACTGGAATTTCTAAAAAACTTGTCAAAACTTGGTATCAGAAAAAACTTAATGAGATTCTCTCTAAAATGGGACAAACTGGAATTTCTACACTTCATGGTTGACTTTTAATAACAGCCAAAACTTGTACAGATAATTCTCGGACACCCTGTACTTCGCACATTTCACTTCCTCAGTTATTTGTTTCGTAACTTTGTTAGCCATTAGTTTGATGAATTGCTCACATGTAAACGAAGACAAGTATGAGGTATGACCTTTTCCTAGATTTTTGTATTTTGCAATATGTTCCGCCAGAAAAGGGTCAAATTCAGCAATAAGTTCCAAAGCCATTATAAAGTTTCCACTGTGGACAGAACCAAATTTCTCAATGTGGCCCCTAAAAGGTAAACCATGAGATGCCAGTGACCGGACCACTGCAACAACTCGTAAAACATTCCTCCAATACTACTACTACTCATCAATTTGATAGAAAAGTTGTCTGTCAATTCTTTCGAGACTTGAACTTCTCATTTTCATAGCTAACACACATGACTTATGTTCAAAGAAATTTTCATGGCTTGTTAATGCTTCACTGCCATGCTTCCAATCATCAAATCCTTCCTTACCAATTTTAGTAGTTCCACCAAATAACTGACATGGAACGCAGAAAATTGAGCCTGTGCTCTCCGAATACATTAAATATGTTCTCTTCACCTTCTCTCCGTTGACAAGCTGTGTTTCAAATAAGGTTTTACAAAAATATCTGAATCGTTCACCAAAACGTCTCTTTGATTGAGAAAAGTTCATGTTTTCTAGGTCCTGATTTATGCCATTCTCTGACACATAATGACGTGTAGCATCATTAACTTCCCATAATGCTGGGTCTTGTCCAATGGAAGTATTGCTGGAGGTAGTTGTGATGCTACCTAAATCACAAGACTTAGTATAGGGTAGGCAGGATTCTTTAACTTCTCTACCAGATAATTATAAAGATATCAGGCAACCCTGCACCCTAGTAATTGGACTGCATCTGTCGCGTAATATGTAGCCACATCGACGCATTGACTCTACTGCGCATGCGCGTAGTTATATTTTTTTCATTTTAATAAATTAATGTAAATATATACATATACAGTATATACAATAAAGTGTAATTTTAAATTTATCTATTATAAGGGTGTTTCAAAAGTCCCTCATTATTTTTAAAATTTTATTAAAATAGCAATTACAAGAGGAACCAAATGACAATTTGGTTGCTGAGTCTACGATTCATGAGAATTTTGGTGGCATCAAACTTGGCTTCATAAGTCTACTGGAAAGTCACTGGTACACCTCAACGTGGGCACCGTCTTTTTCGAAAAAGCGAGCCACCGTTTTACGCATTCTTGGCCGACATTGGACAACATTTCGGGAGTAACAGAAGCACACGCATTCCTGATCCGTTCTTCTAGTGTGGGGAGGACTCGCGGCTTGGTGGCGTACACTTTGCTCTTAATGTAGCCCCACAAAAAGAAGTCGCATGGGGTAAGATCAGGCGAGCGAGCAGCCCATTCGATGGGACCACGGCGACCAATCCACCGATCCGGGAACTGCTTATTCAGAAATGAGCGAACCTCACGCGAGTAATGAGCAGGGGCACCGTCTTGCTGGAAAATGACTCCTTGCATGTCAGCTACAGCTGACAGTTGGGGGATGCAGAACTCCTGAAGCATACGAAGGTAATTGTCTCCGTTGACGTTCACGGAATTTCCATCTTGATCCCGGAAGAAGAACGGACCAATCAGCCCAGCTGAGGAGATGGCACACCAGACGACCAATTTCGGCGTGTCCCTTTCATGTTCACGGATCTCCGCAGGATTGTGAGTTCCCCAGATGCGGGTGTTGTGCCGATTGACGCGACCAGAAAGGTGGAAGAGAGCTTCGTCGCTGAACCACATGTGCTCCAGGATCGATGGGTCTCTCTCGTAGTGATGCAGCAGTGTCTCACACATCTCCACCCGGCAATCGTAGTCTTGAGGTTCCAGCTTCTGAACCACCTGGATCTTGTACGGATACAGCTTGAGACCACGCCGCAAAATCCGTTGGATAGATGTCGCGCTGATGTTCAGTTCCGCAGCAGCTCGCCGAATGGACTTTCCTTGACTGAGTAAACGCCTCACGGACAGTTTCGACATTCTCCTCACTCCGCCCACTTCGAGGTCTTCCTGATCGTGGTTTGTCCTTTACGGATCCGGTCTCCATAAACTTCCGGTGCATAATGCTGTTCGTAGACTGCCCGGAATCGTCGCTGCACTTCGACCACAGATTGAAAAACCTCCTGCCATGCAGCGATTTTACACCTCTGCTCTAGAGTCAGCATGGTAGCAGAAGAAAACGGAGCAAAACTTCAAATGTAGACTCAAAACAATTCTCAACTACTGAGTAAGAGTTTACCACAAGATGAACGTCGTTGGTCGATTAGCTGCAAAGAAAATTGAAAATCAAATTAGTGAGGGACTTTTGAAACACCCGGTATTATGTATTTGTAAATTATTTACTAAAAATAGATTGGATCATTTTAACATATTGCTTCCCATAATGTTTTTGATATTAATATAAATGAAATACTAACCTAACTTAACCTTACCTAATTTAAAATTATTAAAATGCAATGTAATTACATTAATTTATTAAAATAAAAAATATATAACTACGCGCACGCGCAGTAGAGTCAAGGTGTCGATGTGTCACAGGCGTCTACATATTACGCCACAGCATCAGTTCATTCGCGGAAGTCATACAGTGCACCCTTGTCAAACTCTTTTCAGTGTTTGCTTTTGAAACTGAATTTTTTTCAGCCGTGTTTGAACAAAGATGCCTCGTAATTGCATGAACAGTGTAGATAACTTCTGTTATGTTTGTGGAGAATTGACTTTTGCATCACAAAAGCGTGCTATAACCGCCGTGATTAGGAAAGCCTATCACTTTTATTTTGGCTGTAAGATTGGAGATCAGGACAAGAGCTGGGCCCCACACATATGCTGCAATACTTGTGCAACAAACCTTCGCCAGTGGTTGAATCGGAAAAGGAAATCTATGCCTTTTGCAGTGCCAATGGTGTGGAGGGAACCAACAGACCATGTCAGCAATTGTTACTTCTGCATGGTACCTCCAGTCAAGAAAGGTATTTGCAAGAAGAAAAAGTGGATTTTACAATATCCGAATATACCCTCTGCTATACGCCCGGTACCTCACGGCGAAGGACTACCCGTTCCTGAGCCCCCACATTCATTCTCCCTGGAGTCAGAGGACGAGGAGAATGAAGGAACCTGCGAAACTTGAGAGCCTTCAACTTCACACGATCCTGAATTTGTTTATAACTTGACATCTTTTAAACCGCACCTGATAACTCAGAATGAATTAAACGACCTTATCAGAGATTTAGAACTGCCAAAGAGTAAGGCAGAGCTGTTGGGCTCCAGATTGCAGCAATGGAATTTCCTCGCTGAAAATGTTAGTGTGTGTAAATTTCGTGACCGTCAAAAAGATTTTGTCCCATTCTTCATCATGGAAGGTGACCTTGTAGCTTGCAACGACATCGATGGTCTGATGGCAGCTCTCAACATTATTCACAATCCTGATGAGTGGAAACTGTTCATTGATTCATCGAAGTTGAGTCGAAAAGCTGTTTTGTTGCATGTTGGCAACGTATTGCCATCAATTCCAGTTGGTCATGCAGTCCACATGAAGGAAACATATGACAAGATGATTAAGCAACTTATAGAACTACATAAACTATGACAAACATCAGTGGCAGGTTTGTGGTGAATTCAAAGTTGTAGATAGATCTTCGACTACAGTCGGGCTACACTAAGTATTGCTGTTTTCTGTGTGAATGGGATAGTCGGGCTAGGACTTTTCATTCCATCAAGAAGGATTGGCCAATCAAATTAAATATATCTTCATAATATAATACAGTTTTGCCGGCATTTTCTCTAACTCTGCGAGGCTAAGGCTAACTCTGGCGAGGCTGCCTTGAGATGAATTTTTGCCGGGCAATATCTAAATTTTCTCTTTATTCGGTCGAATTCGACAAGACTGACGGACGTAACTGAGACTGACGGACGAGACTCGTATAATATACTTTTCTCAATGATGTTCTTGACGGAAATGAGCCGTAAGGCTAAAAAATATCTGTGTCTGGTGGTATCTGGCAACTTTCTTTCATTATAAATAGACCGGATGACGTAGCAGTTGTGTGGATATAAATAGATTCTTGCATCGGTAGACCGGAAATGGTGTCTATTTTTAGTAACATACTGGTCGTCTGCTGATGCACGCAACAGGGTAATACTAAACCTGTTGCAGACGATTAGGCTGGCTGCAAAAAAACCCTATGCATCTATAGTAGAGATGTGAGAAATTAATACAAGAAATTGAAGTGCGTGAAATAACTCGAGAAAAAATGGAGAAGGAATACGAGATAGCATATAATGTTATCGATATGAGATGATTATAAATAATGATTAAAAAAAAAAATCATTGGTTACGAGAATATATACAAAAAGGACATATCTTACTTGCATGAGGAGAGGCAAATGACCATCTATTGTAGACAATCCTGATTTCGCTTAGCTGTTCATTGATTCATCGAAGTTGAGTCTAAAAGCTGTTTTGTTGCATGTTGGCAACGTATTGCCATCAATTCCAGTTGGTCATGCAGTCCACACGAAGGAAACATATGACAAGATGATTAAGCACCTTATCGAACTGCATAAACTATGACAAACATCAGTGGCAGGTTTGTGGTGACTTGAAAGTTGTTGCTATCGTGCTTGGACTGCAGCCGGGCTACACTAAGTATTGCTGTTTTCTGTGTGAATGGGATAGACGGGCTAGGACTTCTCATTACATCAAGAAGGATTGGCCACTCCGACACTCATTGGGACCTGGAACAAAAAATGTTCAGTACCCTCCACTTGCAGAATCGAGCAAGATTTTGTTACCACCCTTACACATCAAACTGGGCGTCATGAAAAATTTTGTTAAGGCTATGGATAAAACGGGGGCAGCTTTTAAGTACCTCGGTGGTAAATTCCCAAAGCTCAGTGAAGCAAAAATCAAGGAGGGTGTATTTGTTGGTCCACAGATCCGCGAGCTTCTTAGAAATGAGTAGTTCGACCGTATCCTAGGTGGTGAGGAGAAGACAGCGTGGAATGCTTTCCGGTTAGTAGCAACCAATTTTCTCGGAAATACCAAAGCTGACAATTACAGGGAGCTGGTGGAAAACCTGCTGTTGTCCTATCAAAAAATGGGCTGCAATATGTCTTTAAAGATACATTTCCTCCATTCGCACCTGGAATTTTTTCCGGCCAACTGCGGAGCAGTCAGCGATGAACATGGTGAACGTTTCCACCAGGATATCTCAGCGATGGAAAAACGCTACCAGGGGAAATGGAGTTAATCATTGTTAGCAGACTACCAGTGGTGGGCACCGTTAACCAAAAAGTTAACTTCGTTAACCGCTAATCCGTTAAACATGTAACGGAAGTTACCGATAAACCGTTAACGTTAACTTTTATTATAAAAAAAATGAAAAACACAATATATATATAAATTTTTCCCTCTTCTTCTCGTTCTCCATTTTCTCCATGAGATGCATGTTGCCCTTCATGAAAATTAGCATATCAAAGTTTTCATCAGACAGGGATGATCTCTTGGCCCTCAGGATGTCCTTGCCCATAGAGAACAAACGCTCCACTGCAGCACTGGAGGGGATGGCTGTGTTGAACTTGATGAACAAGTCCACCAACACTTGCTCACCCAAGAAGGCAGCATCTGTCAGCAAGTCCTTGGAGTTGGTCTCCAGCCAGGTCTTGACCAAGTTCTGGGCCTTGCCCTTGAGTGACCTGTGGCTTCTGCTGCTCTTTTGTCTGGATGACAGCACTGAAGAAGTCATCCTCCTCCTCCTCCTCCTCGTTGTTGCTGCCCACTTCGTTGGACTGCTGCTTCATGGCCTCCTCGACTGTACCCTCCATGCTTTTCCTCACCCTGGCGACCTTGGTGTTGTCATACTTGTCCAACCAGATGAGGCGAAACCTGGGATGGAAGGCAGCAGCCAGCTGGCATTCGTCATCCTCCAGGAGGGGCCCAAACCTTTTGTCGATGCCTGCGCACCTGCTCACACTGAAAATAATAGAAAATTTTAAACGTTTATTTATGAATTTTTTGGGTTAACGGACTTGAGTTAACGGAAGTTAAATGTAACGGAAGTTAATTAGTCCGATAATGATTTTCAAAGTTAACTTAAAAGTTAAATCGTTAACGAAAAAGTTAACTTCGTTAATTAACGATTAACGGATTAACGGTTTGTGCCCAGCTTTGCAGACTACTGCTGGACAATAACAAGAGATGCTCCAGAAGTTGAATACAAGAGACAAGCAAAGAAGCGACGGGTTGAATCAATATAAGTGACTGCATTATACAGGTATGTTAGTGTTACTAATATATGGTGTATATATATACGCAAAATGTGTAACTTAAATTTTCTTGGAAACTGTAGCCAGTCGACTGTTTTTATGGTCATATTCGTTTTCAGCACCCCAAAATCCATAATAGGAAACACATTTTATCTCCGAAGTACAAACTTTTTCAAAATTTGTAGACCAGTGTAAATAGAGCCAATTGGCACTTTTAGGCATCATTTTCGTATTCAGTGACCCAAAATTAGTAAAGATTGACTACTTTTATTTCCGAAGCATTTTGGCTGTAGACCAGTGTAATCTAAAATTACTAGGACCTTCATTAACATTTTGATCTTCTTGGAAACTTCTAATCTCGGTACATTCTAATTCTTTTAAAAGAACATTCGGATTTGTTTCAACATTTTTGCTCTTTATATCAGATTTCTTGAAGAAAGTATCAATTTTCGCAGTTTTGTCAATGACATCTCGTTGTTTTTCAGCTTTCTCCAGAGCTCTCTTCTTATACTCCGAGCCGCTTAGTCTTTTTCTCCCATCACTCATCTGAAATTAATTAAAAATATAAATATATATTTCAAAATAGAAATATATTATTAAAATTAATAACATATATTATAATTATATATTTAAAAAAGTAGCTCAGTCAGGCTGAGTAGGTCTCTAACAGCTAACTACATATAGGCAGTTAAGTTAACATCAAAAATTCAAAATTGTTTTAAAAACTGCCTCCTCCTTCTTCCTCAGCATAATTAATTCCATTTTTATATGGGGTCGCTGTTTAAGGTGAGTCGCCTCCATCTTGGTCTGTCGTACACCATATCTTCCTCCCGTAAGTCCGCTCTAACACAATCCTTCCATATTCTTCGCCCACCCAGCAACTCCATCACCATCACTCTACGTCCGACATAATCTTCTCGCCTCATCACGTGCCCATACCATCTCATTCTTGCCTCCTGTATCTTCTTTGATGCCATTGCCACCTTCACAGTTCCTCCAATATACTCATTCCTGATCCTATCCTCTCTTGTCACACCGCACATCCATCGCAACATCCTCATCTCTGCTACTCCATTTTGTTCTCATTTGTCTTCTTCATAGGTAATGCCTCCATTCCATACAACATTGCTGGTCTCACCACAGTTTTATATACCTTTCCTTTCAACTTCACTGGCACCTTTCTACTGCGCAAGACACCCGACATTTCTCTCCAATTCTTCCACCCAGCTTGCACTCTATTATTTTCTTTCTCCACATCTTCCTCATCCATTAACGAGCTCAAGTACTTAAATCGGTCTACTCTTTTAATCACTTCCCCATTCATTACCATCTCATCTTCCTGATCCTCATGTAAGCCACACCGTAAGTTTTCATTCTTCCTTCTGCTTATTTTCATCCCTCTATCTTCCAACGCTCTTCTCCAACTCTTTAACTTCTGTTCCATCTTCTCCTTTGTCTCGGCACACAATGCTATATCGTCTGCGTAAAGCATACTCCATGGCACTCTCTCTCTCACACTCCCTCTGTCAGCACTTCCATCACTCTGTTAAAGAGAAACGGGCTAAGCGCAGATCCCTGATGCAACCCAACTCTTACTTCAAAACTGTCCGTCTCTCTCAGACAGCTCCTAACCGTCGCATGTACATCTCTGTACATTTTCTGTATCAGTCTGACATATTTTTCCGGTACCATCTTCTCTTAAGGCTTCTCCACACCTGTCTTGGACTCTGTCGTAAGCCTTCTCTAAATCTATAAATACCATATGCATCGGTCTCTGTCCCTCCCTGTACCTCTCAATCACCTGGCGTAAGGCAAATACTGCATCCATGGTTCCTCTACCCAGCATGAATCCGAACTACTACTCTGCTATGTCAACTTCATCTCTCAATCTTCCGTCCACGATCCGCTCCCATATCTTCATGGTGTGTGACATGAGCTTAATCCCTCTATAGTTATTACAGTCCTGCACATCCCCCTTCTCCTTATAGATTGGCACCACAACATTGCTACGCCACTCATCGGGAATCACCTCCTGTTCAAACAGCTTCTCCATCAGATCCTATAATAAATCAATACCTTCCTCTCCTAATGCCTTCCATGCCTCTGCAGGTATCTTATCTGGTACAGTTGCCTTACCATTCTTCATCTTCGCCAACTCCCTCACCACTTCATTCCTCTCCACTCTACCAGTCATCCCTTCATTTGGTTGCCCGTCCTCCCAGAATATCCTGTCATTCTCTTCATTCAGCAGCCACTCGAAATATTCCCTCCATCTGGTTTTGTGTCTCTTCTTCCTTCTTATCACTGTTCCATCCGCTTTTTGATCTGTTTCACTTTATTGATATCCTTTGTTGCTTTATTTCGCGTTTTAGCCAATCTATATATTATCTTTTGTCCCTCTCGCGTTTCCAATTCCTCATACATATCTTGGTATGCCTCGGCCCTTGCTTGTGCTACCGCTCTCTTCGCCTGCTTATTCCTCTCTCTATACACTTCCCTATGGTTATTCTGCTGCGTTTCCTCCCACAGCTTCTTTGCTGCTTTCTTCTTTTGTAGGCTCTCCTGTACTTCCTCGCTCCACCACCAGTTTTCCTTATTTTCCCATATCTTGCCAGATGTTTCTCCCAGTATTTCCTTACAGCACTTTCTAATTACATTAGCATTATGTTGTTATTGTTTAGCCGATCAGCCCACCCTGATCGAGTAAGCCGGCGGCACGCAGGTAACCGATCACCCTCTCCGGAGTGGAACAGAGGTTTAGCGCACTAGTGATGTTGTGTTCGTTGTTGTGCTAGAGCGGTACAGTCTGTCATAATGTGTTCAATTGTTTGTAGTGTGTCCTGGCACAGGTGGCAGGTGTCGTCTGTGGAGTTGTCTAGTCTGTGTTTATATGTCTGTAAGTTGGGGTGATGTCCACATCGGAATCGTGCTAAGTTAACTCGATCCGATCTGCTCAGGCTCATCTCTGACCTGTTAATGGGTAGTGGCCTCGCACCTAGGACCTTATTCGGACCGAGTCGTGTCAGTTCTTTGTGGGTTAGGTGTATGTGTGTGTGTGTGTGTTTTCTGTACTGTGTGATGTCTGTGGGGCTTGGTATGGGATGGAGTATTTGGTTATAATGTCTCTCTGGTGTTACCTTAATGGTGCGAGGTGTCGGTGCATGATTGTACATGTAGTGGCAAGGGTGTTGTGGGTTAGTTGTCGCTGCTGCCATGAATTGTGTTCCCCTTATGTCTAAATGTTCCTTAACTTTCAGTATTTTTGTTTCTGTGTGCAGGTGTTCTATTGGTGTTGTTTGAGAGCATCCTGTAATGATACGAAGCGCGTTGTTTTGTATTGTCTGTAAGGTGTTTATGTGTGTGTTTGAGATAATGGGTGCCCAGCATGGGCTAGCATAGTCCATAACTGACCGAATATATTGTTTGTATATGAGTGATGTTGTTTCCTGCTGGTGTCCAAAGTTTGTGCCTGTTAGTACCCTAAGCGTATAAAGTCTTGACGTACATTTGTTTTTAATGTCCTGAATGTAGTTTGCAAAAGATAATGATGTGTTGTATGTTACCCCAAGTATTTTGGTCCTGTGGAATGTTGGTGTTGTTTAGTGTAAGCTGTGGAGTTATCTGGTGTTCTTTTGTATTGCTTGTAAGCAAGGTGATGGTTGATTTTGTGGGTGCTACTTTGAGTCTATTGTGTGTGAGCCACTGAGCCAGTCTTGTATACTGTTTATATATGTTTGTAGGTTATTTGTAGCGGTGTGGATGTTGTTGTGGGTGGATGTTAGAGTGATGTCATCTGCATATGATAAGGTAAGCTTGTTATCTATGGGTGTTGGAATGTCATGCATGTATAAGTTGAACAGTGTTGGTGAGAGAAGAGAGCCTTGAGGGACCCCGTTCGGAAAAAGCTTGTTTTTGGATAACTTGCCATTAAATGTGACATGTATCTTCCTGAAAGATAGTTGTTCAGCCATCTTTTAGTGTTATTGTGCATGTTTGTATTGAGTATTTTGTTTATGAGAAGGAAGCGTGGGATAGCATCAAATCCTTTACTAATGTCTATTGTTGCTAATAGTGTACGTTGAGCTGGTCGTTGTTGAGTAGGCGATAGTGGTATGTGTGGGTTAGTGATTTGTAAGATTAGTCTTTCTGTTACTTTGGAAGGTGTGCAATTTAGGGTGGATCACTTCACTTTTTAAAAAAATTATAGCTGGTCAAAGTTTTTCCCATGATTTGGTTCAGTGGAAGTACACTGACACCATTTTTACCAAAATCGATCAATATTTAGGGGTCGCGCATCGACCTTGAAAATTTCAATTTTGGAAATTTGGCCAAATTGACAATTTTTTACTGAATAAAGATAAATCATCAAATTACCATATTTTCTGAATCCTCTCAGTGAAAGAAATCCTCTCAGATACTTACCAAGTTGATAGGACAAGTGGTTTAGAAGTTATACTCACCTTGAGATAGCATTAAAATTTAAAATACCATATTTGTCCCCGTACCTCCATATGCTGTCTGCCATTGTCTGCTTTTTAGGATAATAAGATAAAACGAATAAGGAAAGATCAAATGTATTTTGTATTAAAACGGTTTACCGATATCACTAAAGGCACTTACTCCGGTGCCCCTAACTAGGTTCAAAAACTGTATGAATCGTAGGCGTGCGCCATGTACTCTCTCTGCTAACTCCCTTTCCCTCTGCGCTACGTCATCTTGGCAAGTGACGACTTCTTGAAGTCACCGAGTTCTTTCCGGCTCTTTTCCACGAGCTGAAGAAGACCCTGCAGCTGTGACTCGTCTTTTGTGACAGTGTTCGCGTAATCTTCTATCAGTTTTATCCCTCTCTCTGCCACGTCGTTGGTAACTTTCAGATGCGATGACATTCTTCAGATCACAGTAGTTCTTATCTTGATCCCACTTATTCACCGGCAGAGTGAGCCACGTAGACGCGCACACCTGCAGGCCCGTGAACACGAACCACGATGACTCATCGATCAGGTCCGGAAGGCGCGTCGTGTCATCAACCGAGACGTTGTCATACGTGAAGTCCTCGGGCACAGCGAGGCGGCACAGCTTCTTTGCCATCTCGTGCTTCACAGTGTCTTCCACTTTGTCACTGCAGAGGGCGAAAACGACGGTCGAGGCCTCAGATACCACAAGTGCCGCCTGATCACTGCCAGTGAAGCCTCTGCAATCTCGCGATCCACAGCCCTGTACTGCAGAAGACGCTGGTACAACACAAGGTCATTCAGCGGGGCATCAGCTGCGACAGGAGCCGCCAGCCAGGCAGGTGCGTAGAGGAGTGCAGTAAATAGTACCACTCTCTGAAGTTTCTGTACCAGCTCGTCGTCGAACTCCAGCTGACCGCTGAACATCAGGAGCTTCATGTAGTAGATGATCTGAAACGAATACGCACTGTGATGTATAAATACCGATACCACTCCATATAAGTTTGTTTAATGGTAAATTATTTATCTTATTTTTTTCTGGTAGGGACTTCAAATGGCTTTGCAGAAGGCAATACAATATTTAACTTCTAATTCAAAATACCAACCTTGGCCATCCACCTCGCATGATGGTAGGCTCCTGGGCGCATGAAGTGTGTGCCACGACGTGGCTGGGCCCCGAGTACCAGGAGTGTAATCTCCGCCACTTCTCGGTAGTCTTCTCTGACAAGACCAGAAGCGGTGCCGAGGAACTTGACTGCCTCATCTCGGAGCTCCATCAGCCACGTCACCTCCGCCAAATGCTCGATCTCCAGCTCGCGATAAGTCGAGAGGTCGAGCTTGCCCCACCTGAAAGGGGAGTTATGAAAATATTGCATGAAAACGACTGAAGTTTCCCTTTTCGACTGCTATTAACATCATTAGTAGAAGGACGCTGATATCTCAATTGCTCTGAAGGCAAAAAATCATTGGAGAAAACAAATGCGCCTTAGACTTGAAATTCACCTTCTCCTCAGATACTGGAACAAAGGTTCAGTTGGTGCTGTGGTTCTTCCAAACGCGGTGATGACCACTGCCCCCACGATGAGCTCCATAACGTGATGGCGACAGCCCAGCTGGAAGAGCGGTTTACCAAGCATGTTCTCCAGCCGGACCACCGCACCCTGCACCCTCCCCGTATTGGAGGAAGTTGTGTCGAAGCACAGTCCAATCACGTTGTTCTCGCATCCCCAGTCTTTGAGAGCACGAAAGGTCGCCTGGGCCTGGGACAGACCGGTGCCGTCAGCAACAGTCGGAACGGCCAGCAACTTTCCTTCTGTGCATTGGGGAGCTCCGGAGATGAGAATCGCCTGGCGGTGCTCCAATGATCCAAGAGAGTCCTGAAACGTATGTCATACATGCCAATCCATTATCGTCCACTGGAATATGTCAATCCACTGTCGTCACTGGAACATGTTAATTCACTGTCGTCCACGGTGAGGGCAAAACTGACCTTGATTACTTTACCGTCCCAGTGGACGACAGCATGCCTCGGAGATACGAAGGATTTCTGCACAGCTGTCGACACTTCACAACGATGTGCCACTCTTCCACGGCGAGACGTGACCTTCGAGATACTGAATTTGCCCAGGTCTGCGGGCGGATCTGCCGAACGTAGGACTGCCGCCACGACACTTGCCACCTATGTGCGAAATTGAAAGGAAATTGACAAGGATGCGTATGGTTTTTATGTGACAAAATAATCACTAAATTTTCCGTCGTTACGTCTATTATATCTTTGTCAAGGAAAGATCATTACTGATATATACACACCTGATTATTGGACATCCGGAAGCGATCAGCCACTTCAATACAGCCGGTGCATTGAGGATGCGGTGAGGAAGGCTGATTGATACAGTTGATTCTCTCGGCTGTCGGTATGGTGGTTCTAGCTGTGATTCGGAGTTGCTCGATGATCTGCTTTCTATAGATTCATCGTCGCTCTCAGCTTCGGTTCCTAATTTCGTTTTTGAGGTGCCTGGCTCATCACGAGATTGTTGTCTTGAGAGTTGCCGTTTTCTCTTGACAACGAACACTTTATCATTCCCACTCATTGTTGCCTGGCGCAGGCCCCGTTGATCCTCATAAAATTTAATATCTTCTTGTTTGTTGTTGTCTGAGAGCAGTCGACTTTTCTGTATCTCTTCAATAGCATCGGGAGCTCCGATGTCCCAGACTTGTTCAGATTTTCTGAAAACTTCTCCCTGCCTTTTCCCGCGTCACTGTCTCTCATCTTGCTCTTCTGCAGCGAGCGCCACTCTTCCCACAGTAACTCCAGTTTTCTTTCGCGTTACGCCTCGTGATCGTCTTTATACGTGCCATGTTCCAAAATGCCAGAACATTGGCCACCGTGTCTTTTACGGCGGCCTTCCTGTCAGTAGTTTCCTGCTTGGCATAGAAGAAGTACTGGAGAACTTGATGGGTGGTTGGCAATTTGGCACCACCGATCGAGGAAGATGGCTGACCAATTAAGAAGACGTCCGTGGCTGACCTTAGAGAAGGTGGTGCTGTTGTTGCTGCTTTCTCTTTTCCAGAATAAGTAACTTTCAGAGTCTTCCCACTCCTGGTTGTTAACAGTTTATCCATTGTACTAAAGTCTAGACTTATCAAACAAGAATCAATTGACACAGTTGATCTGTAAAAAGCAAACTGTGATTAGTAAAAATATTGGTCATAGACATAGCGTGTGTGTGATTGGGATTTTAGGATGCGCCAGCTACTGATGCTATGATTACGTCCATAACGGGGGACAAATACGATATTTTAAATTTTAATGTTATTTCTAGGTGAGTGTGACTTCTAAACCACTTGTCCGATCAACTTGGTAAGTATCTGAGAGGATTTCTTTCACTGAGAGGATTCAGAAAATATGGTCAGATCATTTGATGATTTATCTTTATTCAGTAAAAAATTGTCAATTTGGCCAAATTTCCAAATTTGAAATTTTCAAGGTCGATGCGCGACCCCTAAATATTGATCGATTTTGGTAAAAATGGTGTCAGTGTACTTCCACTGAACCAAATCATGGGAAAAACTTTGACCAGCTATAATTTTTTTTAAAAAGTGAAAAGTGATCCACCCTAGACTGCATAGTAAAGTAATGGGTCTATAGGAAGCTGGTTCTGTTGTATTTTTGTTTGGTTTGAGTAGTGTAATAATTTTACCTTGTCTCCATATGTCAGGAATAATACAGTGTTGGTATGAATATGTGCTCATATTTGTGAGAGCTAGTATTTCCTGTGGGCTCAAGTGTTTAAGGTGTATGTTAGATATGTTGTCTGGTCCAGTAGCCTTCGAATTCTTAATGTTTTTGATGATCTTGGTGGTCTGGTCTGTATTGAAGGGTGTAATGGTCGTGTTGAGTCTGTAGGTTTTCTTGTGCCTGGCTGTTTGTCTGTCTGCGTGTTTCTGGTTGTTGTCTCTGTTTAAGTGACTTATCTTTGCGTAGTGATTATCTAGAATGTTAGCTTGTTGTGTATATGTTGGGATATTATTTTGGCTGCGACAGATAGCCGCGTGTGGTCTGTGAATGCCGCTGTTAGGGTGGGTAATGCTGTTCATAGTCTTGTATAGCCTGGAGGTTAGGCCTGTTCAAAAATCAACTTTTTCTTATTTTCATAGGTTTCTGTACATTTTCCCATGCTTTTTGACCTGAAAAAGCCGAAAATCACAACTATTTTGACCTAGAATGTTGGGAAGCATTGCCGCATGGAGCTTTAAATTTTCTGCCTTGAAATCGGCCAAAGCGCCAATTCCGGGGTCCCTTGAATTATGTTTTGCACTTTAACTTTTGATCTAAACAAGATAGAGCAACAAATTAGGTATCAAATGAAAGAGCATAAAATTAATAAATAATATTAATAATAATAAATAAATAATAATTAATAATAATAGTAATAATAATTATCTATCATTTTTCAGGAAACAACAGAAACTCAATCAGAATCTAGAAAACCATCTACAAGTTACAACTTCACAATGGCATTAAGCAAGGAGCTGAGGGAGCTCCGTGGGCGCACAGTTGATATCTCAGAACCTCCACGTACTGTCCACAGGCAGGTGTCAACTGGGCCATCTACCAGATCTCTCACTGAAACTTTCCTGGTTGGATACCCTTCAGCTTTTATCAGTGGTTCCCAGCTTCCCACCAACAGACAGGCGTTCCAGTATTTCCTTAATCTTCAGAATTTACCGGAAAATGCAGGGAGGCCCATGGTTCAAGACCTTGCATATGAAACAGTTGAATCTATCATCCCATTCTGGCAGATGGCTAGGATCAAGACAATGACCAAGTACAACGCAATGAAGCTCTTCATGAAACTACATGAGAAACATCGTGCTCTGGTGAAAAGCAAAGGAAGAGCAAGTAACCCTGGAGGAAAAAGAGGAGCATTTGTGCTGGAATTAGACAGCCTGTTCGATATAGGAGCTCCAGATGCAATCCAGGAAATACAGAACAACAGACTGTTATCCAGAGAGAAGAAAGATGAGGATATCAGGTTCTACGAAGACCAAAAGACTGAGAGGAAAGGTCATATGTCTGGTCATGACAAGATTTTTGAGACAAGATCCCTGCAGCAAGCAGCGAGGAATGAAAGACTGCAGCATAGACAAGAACAAGGTAAAACTAATTACTTTGAACGTTACAAAAAGTTTTAAGTTTTACTCCATTGCGATATTTAGCATGTACTTAACAATTACTGTCTTAACATGTTGTACTATTTTACAGCTGCAGCAGAACAAGAGGCAGTTGTTCATGTGGATGACATTACCTGGGGTGACTCAACTGACAACGACGCTAACACAGAGGACATGGATTACCATCAGCCTCGTCCTGGATGTTCTCACCATCAAGACACTGTGACTCGTGTGACTTTGACGTTTCCAAGGAAGGTCATGGAATGTGATGTCATCTGCAATACAGCTGATCGTCTTGGTTTATCAGACAATCAAGTTACTGCCATGGTTTCTGCCACCTTGAAAGCTGGAGGGGCTGATCTGGATAACTTCGTCATCTCAACCTCAACAACACGTCGCAACAGAATGCTGTCCAGGTATAATATCAGCCAGAGTCACATGTCCAAGTTTTGTGAAAACCCCCCACAGTACGCTGCCTTACACTGGGATGGAAAGTTGCTCAAAGATGTCTTGGGCAGTGAACCTGGAAGTACCTCAGAGACTTTAGCTGTGCTAGTGTCTGGTCCACCTTCATACACTGAAGGAAAGTTATTGGGAGTACCTGTCATCGACAATTCTTCTGGCACAGCTCAGGCTGAGGCTTCAATGGATTTACTGGAGACATGGGAACTTACGGATAATGTTACTGCCCTTATTTTTGACACTACATCCAGTAACAGTGGAGTTCACAGAGGAGCTGCCAAACTGCTAGAGAAAATGCTGAACAAAAAGGTGTTTTATCTGGCCTGTCGACATCACATCCTGGAAATCCTAGTAGGAGCAGTTTGGGAGAAGCTGTTTGGGAAGGTGAAGGGACCAGATAATCCCTGGTTTGAGCATCTGAAGGATGTTTGGACGGACTTGTCCAAGGAAAACCCAAAGATGCTGGCTATCAACAGCAAATGGCTGAAGGAAAAGAAGAAGAACAGTGAAGAAATACTCCAAGACATTCTAACAGCAGAAAGGCTTCCAAGAGCCGACTACAGGGAAATGGCTGAACTGACAGTCATTGTTCTTGGAGGAACGCCTCCTCGAGGTATTCACTGGAGTCGACCAGGCGCCATTCATCAGGCCAGATGGATGGCCAGAAACCTGTACTCCATGAAAATGCTGATGTTTGCAGATCAACTTGAGTACGACGAAGACACTGTATCAAAGCTGGAAAGACTCAACACCTTCCTTGCGCTGTTCTACACTCCTGTATGGATGATGTCAATGTCTGCTGCAGATGCTCCCGTGAATGATCTAAGTCTAATCCAGGACATGTTGAAGTACAAGAAAACTGACCCAGAGCTTGCTGATGCAGTACTTAATAAGATGGAAAACCACAAATGGTACCTGACGCAGGAAGTCGTGCCATTTACCCTGTTCAGCAGTAGATTGAGTGACACATTGAAGCACGACATTGCTGCCCAGTTACATGCCACTGAGAAGCCAGACAGCTTCAGAACAGGAAAGCCTCTATTCCAGAGAGTCACAGCTAAGACCACCCTGGTTGATCTCATTGGCCCAGAATCACATTTCCTGCTGGACACACTGAACATTGGATCCGAGTGGCTTCTGGAACCTGTCACGTCTTGGCCACAGAATGAGGACTACAGAAAAGCGTTGGACTATGTTAAGAATCTGAAAGCGGTGAATGACATTGCTGAACGTGGTGTCAAGATGATGAGCGACTTTGCAAATGTCATAACAACAGATGCCAAGCAAAGGGACTATCTCCTTCAAGCTGTGGAGTTCAACAGACGCCGCTTTGACAGCTTCAAGAAACAAACTCTCAACAACTGACTGTGTAAATGTCATTATGAAATTAATCATCATGTAATGCTTTCACTTCTTGATCGATTAGACTTGACAAAATGTTAATCTCAAATTTGTGTCATGAATAAGGCGCCTTGTCTGCCTTGAGTGTGAGAAGACGAATTTTGTGATATTTCTGAAATCTTTGTATGTACCAATGTGCCATTTCTTGTTCCAAGACTATCATAATTGTATAAGTTAGAAAGAGGATTAAAAACACTTTAATTTCGTGCCTATTTTGTTGCTCTATCTTGTTTAGATAAAAAGTTATAGTGCAAAACATGATTCAAGGGACCTCGGAACTGGTGCTTTTGGCCGATTTCAAGGCAGAAAACTTAAAGCTCCATGCGGTAATGCTTCCCATCAACCTAGGTCAAAATGGTTGTGATTTTCGGCCTTTTCAGGTCAAAAAGCATGGGAAAAAGTACAGAAACCTATGAAAATAAGAAAAAGTTGATTTTTGAACAGGGCTACTGGATGTATCTGTGGAGTGGTTTAGTGTTGTTATGAATTCCCTAAATGTTTCTGTTTTTCTTTGAGTCTGTTGTTTATTTCTGTGTTGAGCTGTTGTATCTGCTGTTTTATGGTTTCTGTGTGTGGTGTTTGAGGTTACGTTGCCTTATGAGGTGGGCTATTTCTCTAGTGTAATTTGGGTTGTATTTCCTAATGTTGCCCTTGGATATGTATTTGTTTGCATTATTGATGATCTGATTAAATTTCTTGAGTGTTGTATTGATGTTTATGATGGGTGTGCTGTTTAATGTGGTGAATTGTTCCTCAGTCTGTATTTTGAACTGTTCCCAATCAGCTTTCTTGTAATTTCTGTAAGTGTGCCTAAGGCTGTTGGGGCAGAGTGTAGATCGTGTTGTAATGATGATGGGCAGGTGATCTGATGACAGTCTGTAATGATAAACACCCACTCTAATAGACAGAGTTTATTTCCACAACAGTTTCGATGCCCACTGGCATCCTCTTCGGGTGGATACAGAAAAACGAATGAACCAAAAACAAGAGGGAAAACAGTCCAGGGACCATTAAGAAATTCGCACCTAGGTTAGATCCCGTTCTCCCGACACTGGAAGGGCATTTTTATCAAAGGGACCCGCTTATAATTCGCACAAATTTAAAACTATCTTCTTCTTCTATACATACAGATTCTATTTTTGTTTTTTACATAATTATTACATTTATTATTAAATTTATATATTGCATTATTATTTATTACAGAAATTATAAATTTATTGTTACATTGATTATTACATTGTTGTTTATTATACAGAAATTATAAACCGAAAAGGAAACAATCCAGAGACCATTAAGAAATTCGCACCTAGGCTTGATCCCGTTCTCCCGACCCCAAAAGGGCATTTTTATTAAAGGGTCCCGCTTATAAGTACATTCTCACAAATTAAAACTATCTGCTTGTTCTATACATACAATTCTATTATTTTGACATAATTACTCCATTTATTATTGCATTTACATTTTTTAACATTTATTATTACCTTTACACTAATTATTACATTTATTTTATTACCTTCATTATTACATTTATTGCATTTATATTTATTTCCACATTTATTACTTCCATTATTACATTTACATTTACGTTTATTATTTCATTTACATTTTACCGGAAAAAAAACCAAATGAACCAAAACCGAGTAAGGAGACAATCCAGAGACCTTTAAGAAATTCACATTTAGGTTAGAACCCGTTCACCCGACTCCGTAAGAGATTTTTTGACCAAAAATCTCATTAAAGGGTCCAACTTATAAGTACCTTCGCACAAATTAAAATTATCTTCTTGTTCTATACATACAGATTCTATTATTTTTCTTTTGAAATAATTATTACATTTATAAAGTACTTAACTTGATTCCGAATCTATAGCATGATTATTTTGGCTGGCGTGATAAAAAATGGCATTATTAGTATTACAACTTCTGAAGGCATATTTGTGTTCTTTAATACGGGTTTCAATATTTCTTCCAGTTTCTCCTACGTATACTAAATCACAACTTTTACAGGGAATGCTGTACACACAGGCTTGTTCCTGTTTTGCAACGTTATTCCTAACCAATTTACTTTTCACGGTAGACGAATATTTGAACGCCAAAGCAAACTTAGTCTTTCGTCAATGTTAACGGTTTTATTCTTTCTAAGCCGGCAATGTAAGGCAAACTCACATATTGTTTTTGGTTAACTAAAGGTTCCCAAGGGGCATAAAAAGATTTTCTGGTTTTAAAATATGCCTTTCTGATAAACCACTCAGGATATTTTAAATCCTTAAAACTGTTCCAAATCTTTGAATTTTCCGGGTCCAGCAAATGTGGGTTTTTATTATCACATTTTGACCTTCACGTAGAAAAAAGTTAAGTTTTTTGCATTCTGATGACAGTTGTTTTTCTGTTCTCCAGTGTGTATGTGTTGCTAGTGAGGGGGAACAGAACGTTATGTCTGGGGAGGAGTTTGAGTATCCTGCTTGAGCATTATGTTGCCACCATTGTTGCACATCACTTTCATCCATAATTACCTGATTCAGAACATTCTCCTTAAACCTGCTTTTACAGTCTTCCTCCTTTAGCTTGAACCATTTTATTTTCTTAATTCCTTTCGTACGTGCTTTTGCCACCCCCTTGAGTTTCACATCCATGCAAAGAATACGATGCTGAGTTGACACATGATCCCCTGGTATAACTTTGCAGTTCTTTACTTCCTTCAATTGTGTCCGTCTGTACAACATATAATCAATCTGAGATACCCTTCCACCACTCTAATTTGTAATGAGATGCTCTACCCTCTTATTAAAGAAGGTGTCCACCACTGCCATATCGAACGAAACCGCGAAATCTATTATCCTTTCTCCTTCCGCGTTTGTCTCTCCAAATCCTTGACCTCCATGTACCCTCTCAATTACCTCATTATTCCTACCCACATGCCCGTTAAGGTCACCGCCAACAATCACACGTTCATTTTCTTGTAGAGCCTGCACTTCCCAGTCCAGTAATCTCCAAAAAGCATCCTTCTCTTCATCTGTGCGGCCCACCTGTGGAGCATATGCGCTGATAATATTCAATACATACTCCCCATAATTCAATCTCTCACCCATTACTCTATCCCCTCTGCGGTTTACTTCCATCACCTCGTCCTTCATTTCCTTCGACAGTATTACTCCAACACCGTTTCTTCCCCGCCCTGACGCTCCACTGTAGAACAGTTTGTATCCTTCTCCAAACTCTTTTGCTTATTACCTTTCCAACGGGTTTCCTGCACACACAATATATCCACTCTTCTCCTCCTCATCAGTTCCGCAATCTCTCCTCCTCTACCAGTCATGCTTCCCACGTTCAGAGAAGCAATCCTCAATCCCTCCTGAGCTCGCTTCTTTAGCCGCGCCCGCTCTTGATGCGGTAGCCCTCATCTTGTCACAGAGTTAGGGCGATGTATCTGCGCGTCGCTTACGGGGTACGCCTTGGCTGTCCTCGTATCATTCTCTTGACTCATCTCATTTGGTTATGGCGTGGGTTTTTTTTACGGCCGGATGCCCTTCCTGACACCACCCCTCCCCTTTTATCCGGACTTGGGACCGGCCGTAGAGTTGGCTGACTATCTACCCTCGGGTGGGGTCGGCTAATCATTAAATGACTATTTTTATCTTCTTCTATCCTCAAAGCTCTCTTCATCAGTCTCTTCCATTCTCACAGCTATTTTAGCCTCTCTATCGCCCTCTCTTCTCATATCTTTTCTTTCAACAGTTTCTTTCATCCTAATAGATGAATTTTTAAATTCGCTTTTCTTATTAAGGTTTCTTCACGAGTTTCACAAAGCCTTAAAGATGAATGAAGTGCTGCATCTTGAGATCTCCTTGCAGCTTTTTTTTTTCATGTAGATAAAAAAAAAATGTTAAGAGCTTTAATTCTTCTGTTTTTCACGGTGATAGTATTAGTTGTCACGCAGTATTTCGCTATAAAAATACTTTCCTGGAGAGAGAACAAATCCGTTGTTAACCCTTCCGTGTCGCATCACTAGCGACTTTATAAAACTGCCTTCTTCTTACCTTGTATAAATACCATTATTGTACTAAACTGAGATAAACACAATCAATCTTGTCTTTAAATTTTAAATGTTGTCCAGTTTCAAAGTTCAACGTTGCAAAATAGAAAAATACAAATTCTATTTTATTGAGAAAACCTTAAGCAAAATAATTGGCCAAATTTTGGCTTGATACTCTGTAAAGTGTAAACAATAAGTCTGAAATGAAATAAAAATAATTAGCTTTAAAATAAAGATATTATTAAAATTAATAAAATATATTAAGGCCAAGGACCAACTTTGAAATCGACTTCGTTCAAACGTAATGAGATTTTTTTTTAAGTGGTACTAACTTTTCTCCGTTTTTTTAGCTAAAAAAATACCAAAGTTTGGATTTTTTCCCTACCTAAAAAGTGCTTTCTTGTTACCTTTCTTGTTACGACTTTTCCTCCAGAATTTTACTGCCCTCAAAATTTTGCCGCCCCTAAAATTTGCCGCCCTGGGCCATGGCCCATTTGGCCCATATGTAAATACGCGCCTGGCAACTAGGAGATTAAGGGGGGGAGCTTATTGAAGTTTTCAAAATCGTTAATAAAATTGATAACGTAAATTTTCATAAATTGTTCATTTTCGATAATAGCAATACTCGTAATAATGGATTTAAATTATGTGGCAAACGTTTCATTACTAACATCGCTAAAAACTTTTTTACGTTTAAAGTAATTGATAAATGGAATAATGTTCCCGCGTCCGTCGTGAACTCTACCAGCGTTAATATGTTTAAAAACCATTTAGATAAGCATTTTAAAAATATTAACGTCGTTTAAAATAATAAAACAATTAGCAACAGGAGCTCCGGGTGTAATGGTCGAAGTTTGAGTCTGTTGACGATTAATGCCAGCGTGTGATATGCCAGCAACAAAATTATTAAAAAAAAAAAAATTAGACTAACATGAACTTAGATGTAGTAGCTCGTAACGTAAACTAACCCACTTTTTGTTATATTCTTCATACTTTATTTTTTGTTCTTTTCTTATCCTCTCTTTACTTGCATGTCTGTAGTTTGCATGGTATGACAGTATTTGAGTTAAGACTGTGTTTGCATGGTTTGTAAGCGTTCTTATTTTACTTCTTTTCATCTTTCACCCCTTTTCTATTCTCTTCAACTATTTTTCCGACTTGTCAGCAGTGGCCGGCGGATGATGATGATGATGGCGAGTCTTTCTCTTTTTCTGAATGAATGTTAACCCACGAATGAAAGGTTTTGCTACTTACTTAACCCCTTATTCTCTTCTTTTAACCCCCTACTCTCTTCTTTCCCTCAGGCTAACCTTAGAGTGGATCTTAGGGTCTTTGTTAGCCTTAGCTTCTGTAGATCGTCATCGTCATCATAGTCTAAAGTAAAAGACTAGATAAGTTTTGGAACTGGAAGTGTTTCACAATGTGCTACTGGTCGTATAGCAGAAGGCAGATTCGGATACACAATTTTATTATTGTTAGAGTCGAAACCACAAATGTTAGTCAAGCAAAAGTAACAGTCGGTTACATGATCTTTTGCTCCCTCCACACCATGAGAACTGCAAATGGCCTCGACTTTCGCTCGCCCTTTATCCAAACTCCAAGAGTCATTGCACGGCGTCTGCAACAGATATGAGGAACCCACCTCTTGTCCTGATCCCTAATTTCACATCCGAATTTTTTTATTAGGGAAGTAATGCTTCTTCTTAGAGCTTTCAACACTAATTCCCCCAAACATAACAGAAAGAATCGGGTTCATTCACACATTTGTGGGACATTTCGAAAATCAGATTTAGTGTTCAAATTTTGCCACAGACACAATAAGAAATATTTGTGCGGTTAAATATAAAATACAAAACAAATGCGTGAAATGTACTTTACAACACAAAACTTTGTAGAAGACGAGCACGTCATACACTGAATGAAACTGCACGAGTCACGCCCTGACAAGTCTTGACAAGTTTTGAGTGGACAGGCGTGTTTGTGTGACGCACAGTCTGACCAGATTCAGCATTTTCATGCTAGACTTAACATTATTTTGGTGATTTTCAGTAATTTAACAGTAAATCTGGTATTTCGAAAAGTTTAGCATTTTTTTTAGCATTATCGTAGGAAATTTGGCATTTTTCTAGCATATTAGTAATTTAAGCTTTAAAATGACTGTGAAAAGCCAGACTGCAAAGTATCGCAGATTTTGACAAAATGTTTAAATTATTTGTAAGTTAAATAATGGCAGACTCAAAATTATTTCTATTAACAATGTTGCTTGAGTGAAACAAAATTGAAACATTATTCCAATCAATACAGTGGGATAACTGACAAATGGACAAAAAGGGCACTGGACGACTGTCCTGTTCTAATGGAATATTGATACTGTTTTACACGTGTGCGCAAATCCTTCCCCGTCTGTCCACTGTAAAAGGAATCACATTGTTTACAACCAACTTTATAGATAATGCCTGAATTATTGGTAGAGCTATTTTTTACTATGGTATTTTTCACAGTATTGTCATATGAAAATACTACATTAATATTCAAAAGTTTAAGTACATTAGCAATGCCTTAAAAGCCTGGGAAAAATGGAAATACTAAAATATTCTTCGACAAAGTGCAAGGATTATTATTCACACGATAGAAAGTTCGTTTTGCATTGTTAAGACAAGATTCCAAAAAAGCACGTGGGTAACAAATCACTTTCAATACTGTTGATTTTTTCTAATTTGGCATCCATGTATTCCGGACTGGCAAATCTAAGAGCGCGGAGAAACGAAGAAAATATGTCTTTCTTGATGGGGATGTCCGGAGTAAAGTGTACGCAGGACAAATTGTTTTTTTACGATAAATACTAAACTTAAAACCTGGGCTTTCCCTATGTACACGCATGTCCAAAAACGGGATTGAGTTGATTTGTTCCACTTCTAAAGTAAACTTAATGGAGGGGACTTGATTATTTAACTGAAGGAGGAAGTCATCCAGGTCACGCTTCATAATATATATATATATATATATATATATATATATATATATATATATATATATATAAGCAAACAACCACAAGGAAAAGGAAACACAAAGTCCGAGCGCTTTCGTGATATATTCATATTATCAAGGAGGAACAGAAATGTGAATGATAATGTGAATATATCACGAAAGCGCTCGGACTTTGTGTTTCCTTTTCCTTGTGGTTGTTTGCTTATTAATAAGGTCACGTGTTATTTTGTGACTTTAGTGCATATATATATATATATATATATATATATATACACAGGGTGTCCCATAAGTCCGGCATCATAGGAAAAATAATAAAAAAAGGCAAAACAAAAGCTTTTATTTACAGAACGTGCTCAATATGTCCACCATTGTTTACAATACACAAATTCAGACTTGATACCCAGTCAGCAAGCACACGGTGAATGATGTCAGGAGTAATGGTGTTAAATGCCCCAATAATGCACTGCCGCAAATGTTCAACATTCCTAATTTTCTCTGCGTATACCAGCGCTTTCAAGTGGCCCCAGAGATAAAAATCTAGTGGCGTGAGATCCGGGCTTCTAGCTGGCCATTCCACATGCCCTCGACGTCCTATCCAATGACCAGGGAATTGTTGGTACATGTATTCCCTTACTTGGGTGCTGTAATGTACAGGAGCAGCCTAGGCTGCTTTAAACCCTAGATCCATGTCCCAAAGCTGGATCCTATCTGCTTTGCAGATAGCTGGTGAGGGAAGCTATATTTATGGGACCTCTTTGCGAGAGACCCGTTGCCCACGTCGGGCTTGCATCATGAAAAAGAAAAACTATGGTATTTGTCTTTTACCATTACTTATTCGGACTATAGGGGATTTAATTATCCCAGAAGAGTTCCTTGTTCCATGCACGGTCTGTGTCTATCATAAAAAACTCAGGGAACCATTCTGAGTTCATTCCCATATATATATATATATATATATATATATATATATATATATGTGTGTGTGTGTGTGTTTATGTGGATATGTGTTTCTACCTCGTGGTGTACAGACGTTTTGTTTCCGCTCTGTGTAATATCGAAATAACGTGTTCATAAGTTCAGCTGTCAATAGAGATAGAGATGTGTATTAAATACCAGTAATTCGCGATAATAATTTAAGTGAAAGCCGGTGGCATATAGCTTGCACAAAGAAAAAACATCAATTGAAACATAAATTGAAAACACTTCCAACGGAAAAACACCACCTGAGCTTTGTACATTAGGCCTATAGAGGGTTATCGAGAGAAATTTGAGAAGCGAGAAGAGGAGGAAAATAAAGGAAAAAATGGCAAAAAATACGAAGAAACGTATAAATTGCAGTAAAGTCAGAAAACTGAATAGAACCGGATTATGTGTAATGGAATGCGCTGCACATCAGCTCTGTGATTGCAAAAATGAAGCAGACCAGACCTCCGGCTTAAAATGCATTCTGTGCAATACCTTTAAACACTACGAATGCATGAACTTAGATAGAAAAGACAGGAAAATGATAAATAGAATAACAAAAGCATAGGCCTTTATGGTTTCTTGTACGTTAAGTGCATGGAAAACAATAGGAAATTAGTACAAAGGGGAATACAAAATGTTGAAATAGAAAAATCAAGTACAGCAGTTTTACAGACAGAAAACCAGGAAACAACAGAAAACGCCGGCACAACCGAAAACGAAAATGAGATGGACAACACACTACAGGGACGGGCGAAAGTAGCCTCAGATAAAGAAATACCCACGGCAAAAGAGGGAGATACGAAATACACGCCGAAGAAAAAAAACCACTGAGTAGGGAAGAAGTGGTGGCGGAGCAGAAGGAAATCGAATCACATAAGACTCAGAGGGAATTTAAACGACGGGTCATATGCGAATATTATAAAACAGGTTCGTGCAAATATGGCTCAAACTGCATATACAATCACCCCACCCCCCACCCCCCACCCCCACCCCAAAAAATGCTTCTATATGATGACGAATGGAAATGCAGGTACAGACCAAACTGCAACTTTTTTCACCCTCGTATATGCAGACACTCAATTACTAAGAGAAAATGCCGGAACATAGAGTGCCCGTATTTTCACATAAAGGGTTCGCAAAGAGGAGAACGGGAAAGAACAGATCATATTCGACATAGAAGTAATAACAAGAGTAATGAAACATATTTTTTAGAAGAAATGAGGATAATAAAAGCACAGCTTGCCCTTCTAACAAGGAAAGACAGAACGCCGCAAATATATGCACCACAACATTACGCACATCACCCTTCTATTCAACACCACCCACCAATAATACAACAACCACAGTGGCATCGCAGGCCGCAACTCCAATACTTACAATTGCAGCGGCCCAACCAATAACACCAAACAGGAACCGACATCGACCAGGAAACGACCATTATTTAGGAAAATCGAACACGAACAAGGCCTCTATACGGACCATGCAGACTGCAAATTACAATACTTGCAAAATTTAGCTACGGAAACCAGGATAGATATCATATGTCTAACGGAAACACACTTACATAAGTGCGAAAAAGGCTGTGAAAACTGCATCGAGAATACTGAAATAGCATTGCTGGACTACAACAGATACAGAGCAGATAGAGTTGCTAGACGAAGGGGAGTGTGTTGTATCTACGTGAAATACACATACACTTGTGAGGTGAAGGTAAACAAATTAAACAGCACAGTCGAAGTTATTATATTATAAGTAAAAAACTGAACCTAACCATTATGGACATCTACAGACCCAAACACCACAAAAAGTTAATTCCAATTTGCCACTAATGAAATACAAAACATGTTAAAATTACTTGAAACTTCAGCAACAAATATTCTAATTTGCGGAGACTTTAATTTCCCATTCATAACATGGAAGAAAAATAACGAAGTCATATAAGCACACCGGACAAAAAATTAGTCACCCCTCTCAGAATGTACCTGATAACGTGAGACGGCGCCTCTGGCCTTGATAACCGCACGAATCCGGCGATGCAGAGACTCTACGAGGTTGTGCATGTACTGAACATCGATTTGCTGCCACTCGTTCATCAGCCGGTCCCGAAGTTCCGCCAGAGTCCGTGGGTGTCTATTCCTGCGCTTCACTTTCTGTTTCCAGCCTGAACAACACCGACGCATTCAGGATTAAAGGCTTCATTGGACCTGCGATGTACTCGTCGCTCCCATCATTGGAGAACAAACAAAAACGGGACTCATCGGACCAAATTACACGTTTCCAATCTGCCGCAGTCCAGTTTTTGTGCCTCTGAGCCCATTTATAACGTGCCAATTTGTGACTTGCTGTTAACAGCGGCCTCTTCCGTGGTACCCTGCTCCAGATGTCCATCGCATGCAGTTCTCGTCGCAATGTCCGTTCGGAAATTGGTCGCTGGAGAACCTCATTGGTTTCTTGGAGCAATTGTTCTCTGGTTTGAAAACGATTTGCAGTTACTAGACGAGAAACATGGCGGCGGCCCCTATTGTCGAGAATTGTTTTCCGGCCACAGTTACGCCGTCGATTGTCAGTTGATTGCGAACTACACCACTCTTTGTAAACTCGCTGGACAGTACGCGTTGACACACCAACAAATTAGGCTACTTCAGACATTTTGTGTTCGTGGGCTCTGCCAAACACGATGGCTCCTTTTTGCCACTGAGTAACGTCTGCCTCACGACCCATTTTGCAGACTATATCCAACACACACTTTGTTCTTCACCACCTCACGAAACAGATCTGATCCTGTGTGCTACGTCACCGCTACTTGTCACTTACCAATGCTACATCAGCGCCCTCTGTGTGACCTTGAACTTCCTACTATCGGTGCTATTAGGGGTGACTAATTTTGTGTCCGGTGTGCTTATGTTGAGAAGTTTCATGGCAACATTACAAAAGATGATAGAACCCAAACAATAATGCTACTAGATATGATGGAACATTATGCCCTTACCCAGAAAATCTGTGAAGCTACTAGGAAAGAGAACGTTTTGGATATAATTTTGACAAATAACAATGAGATGACAATAAATAAAAAGGTAACGCACACAAATTTCTCCGACCATAACCTAATCGATATATAATTGAAGTTAGCACCCAGAGGTCCGAAAACGCATCCCAGAGAGGTAGAAGGAATATTTGAAGGCTTAAACATAAATTCAAAGAAAGTAGATTGGCAAAGTGTAAATAAAGATTTAAAGGAAGTAAATTGGGAATTATTACTTCACGAGAAGACTCCAGAACAAATATTAGGTATAATGGAGTCTGAAACCAAACCTATATTACTGAAGCATGTTCCAGAGAGACAAAAGAGAAAACGTAACAAGCTCGAGAGAAAAATCAGGACACTAGACAACGGAAGCAAACCGCAAACCGTAAAACATCTCCACATATGCAAAACTGATGCAAGAAGACTCAAACTAGAGAGGAAACTAGGCGAAATAGAAATGGACCTAAAGCAAACATTCATACATAAGACAAACGAGGAGCAAAACAAAGGTAGCAAAAAACATAAAAAATAACCCAAAATACTTCTACACTTTTGTGAAAAGGAAAATGCAGTGCAAAGAGAATATTGGTCCGTTGATAGACGGGGAGGCCAAACACACAATTGACCCGCAAAAAATGAGCGAACTACTTAACGAACAATTTAACTCCGTGTTTAGCACCCTTAAGTCCGAGATGAAAGTAGAAAACGCAGATGAATTTTTCGACATTGATACAAATCAGCCAAGGACAAATTCTGGCGCAAACCTATTAATGGACTTAGAGTTCTCGGAAGGAAATGTAATTAAGGCTCTGTCACAGATGCACGTGAACATAACACTCAAGTCTTGGAGTGAAACCAGGTGGGAGAGCCGGCTTAAGAGCAGTGAGGCTGTGCGATACCAGAGCCACAACATCAGAGAGGCCCTGTTGGAAGTCAGAAACAATGCCACAGATGCCATAGCCAGGACTGAAGCACAATCACTTGCAGAGGAGGTAGGGTCTTATCGCTTTCAGATTTGCACAGTAGTATGGTATGACATTCTTCATGCAGTTAACCATGTGAGCAAACTTCTGCAGTCTCCTACAATGCAGTTTGATGTGGCAGTCAACCTCCTCCCAAAAACAAAACTCACTCACCAGTACAGAAACACAGGTTTGTTGCAGCACAAGTCGTAGCTAGGGACATATGTGAGGAAATGAATGTGGAGGCTGTGCTGAAGGAGAAGAGGCTCAGATCCCAAAAAAAGCACTTTGCTTACGAAGCTCCTGACGAACCATTTACAGAAGCCTTAAAGAGGCTGGAAGTCAAATTTTTCAATGTGGTGGTGGATTGTGCCATCGGGTCAATAAATGAGAGATTCAAAACATTAGATGATGTGAGGGACATATTTTGGGTTCTCCTAAACTTCACCACAATGAACAAGGAAGACTTGTCCTGCAAGTGTGAAAAGCTCTCTAAGATACTGAGCTCTGGAGCTGACTCTGACATTGATGGAAGAGAAACTGGCCCTCGAAATTAAGAACTTGCCGACTTTACCCTCACACAACATGACTGCATTGGAGCTTCTCTCCTTCATTCATCAGAAGCAACTGGAGAAACTATACCCCAATCTCTGGGTTGCACTAAGAATTGCCTGCACTCTATCTGTGACAGTAGCGTCAGCCGAGAGGAGCTTCTCTAAGATGAAGCTAATCAAGAACTACCTCATATCATCAATGGGGCAGGATCGCCTCAGTGGCCTTGGCATCTTAAGCATCAACCAGGACGTTGGCAGGGAGATTTCATACGATGATGTTATTGATGATTTCGCCCAGAAAAAATCTAGGAGGCAAAAATTTTGAAGATACAAACTGTTCTGTATAACTGTTACAAGGAGTTACAAGGAAAAGAAGTACCTCAAAAGGCCTTGCGGCCCATACCGAGGAGGTACCAATGGCAACGGGTGCCAGGGAAAATTTTGTCTTTCAAACTATGCTAGCAGTAGTAGAAAACTGGATAGAAAAGTAGAAGGCTCTCTCCCCACCCTCCGCTCCCTCCCTGCCAGAGGCAGGTACGGAAAAAGGTTGAAGAAAATACCTTGACCCTGGAAAAGTAGCCAAGGAAATTTTACAGGAAAGTGGAGAATATATAATAGCTCTATATTTAGCTTGCTCACAGAGACACAGAGCAAGCGAACTCCTGCAGAGTTTTCTGAGGTTTTAATCTTAAACTATGAGTGTGTTCTGTACTTTGTCTAGCCTATTTTTAAACAGATTTACACTTTGACTGGAAACATCCTCTGAGGGAAGTTGGTTCCAGATATCAACTATTTTACAGGAAAAGAAATTTCCGCAGACTGAGGTCCTAAATGTCTTTACACACTCAAATAGTGTGCAAGATTTCGTCTAACCTTTTCTTGAACTGATCCACAGAGGAACTGTTCACAACTTCCGAAGGTAACCTGTTCCATGTGTCACAGATCTTATACGTAACGTAATTCCCACACACACTAGTCCTAAACCGTTTCAAATCCAACTTCCAACCATTGTTGCGAGTTGGGTTATCATTTAAATAAACATACTTCTAAAATCGACATCGTTGAACCCTCGTAAGAGCTTGAAAACCTCGATCAGTTGACCGCGCAGCCTCCGAGTTTCAAGCGAAAGCAAGTTCAGGGCGCGTAACCGTCGATTGTAGCCATATGCCTAACGGAAGGGATCAACTTTGTGGCCCTCGCCTGCACTCGCTCCAGCCTCTCAAATCTTTCCTGAGGGTGGGCGACCAGAACTGCACAGCATACTCCAGGTACGGCCGAACAAGGGAATTGTACAGTGAGAGCACAATCTCCTTGTTCCGAAACTGAAATTGCCTCCTGATATAACCCAATAGTTTTCTGGGCTTTCTTTTCCATCTCTACACACTGTTTCGTAAACTTAAGATCGCTGCTAATTAGCACAAGTCCTTTTCTAAATCAGTCACCTCGATATTACTGCCCAACATCGAGTAGTCCGACTTGGGATTGGCGTAGCCAATGTGCATCACTTTGCATTTACCCAAGTTAAACGGCATTTGCCATTTTTCGGACCACTCTCCTATCCTACCTAGGTCCGACGCAGTTCCTCGATCGCTTCGGGCGTCCCAACATTGGCCCCAAGCTTGGTGTCATCAGCGAATTTGGCGATCCGACTGACGATGCCACCGTCGATATCATTTATGTAAATGGTAAACAACAGTGGCCCCAAAACGGAACCCTGAGGAACCCCACTAGTGACCGAGGCCCAACCCGAACTAGCCCTTTAATTACACCCTCTGCGCCTATTCCTTAGCCAGTTTCAATCCACCTACCTATTTCCCCACCGATACCCAGCGCGCGCACTTTCGCCATTAGCCGGCGGTGAGGTACCTTATCAAAGGCTTTCTGAAAGTCGAGATAAAGTATATCAATCGCCCTACTCTTATCATACTCACTCAACATGACGTGGAAAAACTCGAGCAAGTTGGTGAGACACGACCTATGCCGTCTAAAACCATGTTGGGAGTCCCCAAGCAGCTTGTAGGAATCAAATGGTCAACGATTCTATCAGCTATTATCCTTTCTAATAATTTACCTACAACTGAAGTGAGACTAATAGGCGATAGTTCCCTGGACTTTCGTGATCCCCTTTCTTAAAGATAGGGGTCACGTTGGCCTCTCTCCAGTCACCAGGCACCTGGCCCATCTCCAACGATTGTTGAAGACTGTAGCCAGGTGGGGAGCCACCTGGTCGCGCACTTCTCGCAAAACACTGGGGAGAAACTGGTCTGGCCCAGGAGCCTTAAACGCGCTCAGTTTGTCTATTCTATGAGCAACGACTGTCGCGGTACATCTAACACTATCCAGGTCAGCACCTTCGTGCCTCACAGCTGGCTCGGGGATGACGTGGGTATCCTCCCTGGTGAACACTCCCGCAAAGTACTCATTAAGCACCTTAGCGATGTCCGCGTCGGAGGTCCGCAGAACGCCGCTTCCGTCCTTTAAAGGACCTATCATGCTTCTAATAGGCTTTCTACTATTAACATAACTGAAGAACTCCTTAGGGTTCCTTGCAGAGGCTTGCCACCCGTAGTTCTTCGTTACGTTTCGCTAGCCTAACCTTCGCCTTCACTTCCCTACACAGGCGGACATACGCTTCAGTGTTCTCGTGGGAACGATTGGCCTTCGCCCTCCTATACACTACTTTCCTATTTCGGATAGCCGAAGCGATGCCACGATTGAACCACTTAGGCTGCGTTGAAGCAGGGGTGACCAGTTTTGAGGGTATGGCAGCAGACTGCAGCACCATAACTCATCCCGGAATGCACTCCACACTCCCTCAACATCGCCGCCAACCTCTAACCCCATCTCTGCTACGCTATCCCTGAGGCTAACAAAGTTCGCCCGCCGGAGATCGAGCTTACTGCCTCTCGAGTTACTACGCTTCACCCGAGGGACGCACACACGGAACCTAATAATACCGTGATCACTCCCGCCCAACGATTCGTCAACGGTGAGGCCAGTGACGAGGTTGTCTTCGGTCGTGAATACTAAGTCTAGAACGCTTTCGCCTCGTGTAGGCTCGTTGACCCACTGAGTGAGGAAGTTCTCATCAGCAAAGTCAACTAGCCTCCTCCCTTCAGCATCGGCAGTCCTGTATCGTAGAGTTAGTAATTGTTTGGTAGTTGATAATTGCATTATTTTTTTATACATAGTTCTGTCATTTATTCTAAATAATGTATAAGCTAATTTTCAGGAATTTCATGAAGAGTATTTTTTCTGTTTGTCTTCTGAAAGTACATATTTGTCATTTTGGACATAAATGTTCCATTAAAATTGTTTTATAATTGTTTTTTATCAACACAGCCATTTTTTGTGTGTGTGCGCTGAGGTGATGTAGTAAGGCGTGAGTTGGTGGATGGAGGGGTGGGGCCTCAAATGGGTATACTGCTTAGGGCCCCCTAATGGCTAGAAACGGCCCTGCCTACTACCTACAAGAAAATAACTTCTACAACCCAAATCAACATAGTCGTGGGAGTAAAACTGACATTACGTGAGTTCCCCGGGTATAGGACCTATGTCCCTATCGGGGAACGACCGGTTACTCCCCCTCAGCATAGGTTTCAAAAGAATTTACGAAGGGGTGCGGGGCTCAGGAGATCCCCCATCCCCTACCGATGTTGGAGTTGAATTTTTGACACGTGACCGACCATTGCACTCGTCGGTTAGCCTATGATTCCAGTTTCGGGCTAGTAGTCGGGGGGAAAACTTCTCCCCTATCCTTTAGCCTATGGATAGGCCCGCCGGAGATCGCGTATCTCCGGGCGGTATTGGGTTCCCGGAGTCAAGGGATCGCCGATAAGTCCAAACGTGGCACGGGACAACCTGGAGATTTTTGCGAACGAGGCTCGTAGCCGCGTAAAGTAGCCGCTTGTAGCCGTTTAATTAATTCTCGGTTCCCCCCTGGTACCTATCGAAGTTTGACCGTGTCTAACAGCACCTATCAAAAGGTAGGGCCTGGGTGATCCCAGCCCGGCCACAGACCCCTCTATAACCCACGCGTTGACTTATAAGTAGCGCGGATAGGGCCTATGACTGTGCCCAAAATTTTCCATCAATCGCGCAACTAACGTTTCGGCTCGTTGGAGCAGCTATCTCCCCGGTGCCTAGGGCGGCCCCTAAGGCTAGCGATCGGCAATAGGTCGAAGATGGAAAGCCGCGGATTGGGCTAAAAAAGCGCCTCAATCTCGTGAGCTTCAATGGGTAGGTAACATCTATGCGAGGGGTGAGAATGTGAGTTTTAGTCCCGCTCTTCTCACGCATCTACCAGTTGAATTAATCCCCGTAGCAATGTGAGAAAGGAGGCTGCCTATTTCGAAAACTCAACTTCCTCATTGGGTTGTGCAGACCGTTTCAGGGCTGGAAGATCATGCCTATCA
>JAJOZX010007468.1:0-2500 GCA_023014485.1 Bathynomus jamesi | reverse complement strand
GCCTTCTTCACTCGGAAGGACTCTGCTTTATGTGACTTGTGCTTCACAAGCCGGTCGTATTCCTTGAGAAGGGATTCCATCTTCCTCAAGGCCGAATCTCGACGCATCATGGGGATTCTCGCTCTCTCCCAAATATGAGACAGGCATCCAGGCACAGGTTCAGGCATTTAGTACGTCCAAATTTTTGCTCCTTTTGGTGGTAAAAGTACTTTTTGAGTACTTGCAACTGAGTTGGAAGGCCACTTGATGTGATGTTCGCATCCGTCTGGCCAATAAGAAACACTTCTGTTTTCGCTCTGGTAGACACCTGGAAAAGAAAACAAATTAAATAATTCCACAGAAATAATTTCACATCGTAATTAATTTCATTAATTAAATAAAGAAAAGCAGTAACTGGGACTCGAACCAGTGTCATAGCCGTTTGGCGGCATCGCTCAAGTCGGCGTACACAGCACGCTATCCATTACACCATCTAGGGAGTGGATAGCGTGCTGTGTACGCCGACTTGAGCGATGCCGCCAAACGGCTATGACACTGGTTCGAGTCCCAGTTACTGCTTTTCTTTATTTATAAAACTGATACGTGTACCTACGTTCTCTTTGACAATTCATTAATTAAATAAATTTCAATACCGCAGTAAAATTACATTAATTAGTATCATAAATAATTACCAGCTTAGTTGTCCAATATGCAACAGACTAATTAATTTCATGTAATATTAATAATAAATATCACTACCACAGTAAAATGACAGAAATTAAATAATAATAAATTTCAATACCACAGTAAAATGAGATAATTAGTAGCATATATAATTACCTCCATAGTTGTCCAATAGGCTATACAACACGAACCGCTCAAGTGACGAAGAAAACCGTCTTCACTGCAGGCAGGCGAGAAATGAACTGACAAAAAGTCGTTAAAGTTGGGGACCTCTAAATGCAGCGCGATCTGGTTCAAACTTGCACAAACGTGTTTTCTTGTTCTTTAGAATACGGAGAAACGTGTGGATTAAAACTCCAAGCTCATTTTATTTTACCCTATAGGTATGAAACACCCTAATATATATACTGTATATATTATATATATATATATATATATATGTTATATATATATATATATATATATATATATACGTGTCCGGGATCTCCTCCTCGACTGCCCCCTTGACTGTTTGGCGCAAGGTGCGTAGCTTTGAGGGGACCCGTGTCCCCCTCGACCCCCGGTGCTTCGGGTCGGGGACGACGAGTTCGTGTCCGATCCGGAGGCCGTCGCGAACGCACTCGCGGCGCACTTTGCAGCCATCTCAGTTCCGATTCCCCCCACTCCCGCCGCGACCCACCGGAATTTCCACCTCATAGGAATGACCCCTATAATCACCTCTTCCACATGACAGAGCTTCGGGAGCCCTCCGCCCCGACGCTCCTCCGCCCCCGGCCCGATAATATCCCCTATGACCTTTTACGGCATCTCCACCCCTCTGCTCTCAGCTTTCTACTGGACCTCTATAACCGGATTTGGTTGGAGGGTTCATTTCCGGACCGATGGCGTGAGTCCATCGTCGTCCCATCCCGAAGCCCGATAAAGACCCCTCACTCCGTCGAACTATCGCCCCATTTCCCTAACAGCTGTGCCTGCAAGGTGATGGAGGCGATGGTCGCCTCGCGGCTGTCCTTTACCTTGGAGGCGAGTGACCAGTACCCTGCTACCCAGGCTGGTTTCCGGCGCTTCCGGTCTACCACGACCCCCTCCTTCTCCTTAGCCATGACGTGCAGGGCTTTCTCCGGCGTCAATTTGTACTCGCCGTCTTTTTCGACCTCCAGAAGGCCTACGATACTACCCGGCGGAGCGCGGTCTTCGACTGCTTACGCTCCCTGGGTTTCGTAGGCTTTCTCCCTTCCTTTATTTATAACTTCTTGTCCGCCCGTTCTTTCCGCGTCCGCATCGGTTCTGCCTCTCTGACCGCTTTCCGTTGGAGGAGGGTGTCCCTCAGGGTAGTGTCCTTAGCGTCTTGTGTTTTCTCACTCGTGATGAACACAGTCGCTACGGTCCTGCCTACATCCGTTCGTAGCTCCCTCTATGCCGATGACCTGGCTATCTATTGCTCTGGCCGCCTCCCGTCTTTGGCTGAACGTCGGCTCCAGCTAGCCATCAATGCGGTGGTTCGCTGGGCGTCCTCGGTTGGCTATGCTTTCTCACCCTCTAAGTCTTCCAGTATGCTTTTCCGTCCTCGGCGCCTCCGTCTGTCGCATACCTTCGCTCTTACCCTTGCCGGCACTCCTCTTCCCCTCGTCCATCCGTTAGATTCCTGGGTATGACCCTCGACGGATTTTCGGTTGGGTTCCACACCTTAGGCGGTGCGGCAAACATCTCGCCGCACCCTCTCCCTTTTGGGTCATCTGTCCCACACGACCTGGGGGGCGGACAGGCGTACTCTGCTGCGCCTGTACACCTCCCTGGTGCAATCCCGTGTCGACTACGGCTGTGTGGTCTACAGTTC
>JAJOZX010007467.1:150000-223773 GCA_023014485.1 Bathynomus jamesi | reverse complement strand
ACGGGTGGGTAACTGTTAAACAGGCGCCCTTCCCGAAGGTTTCCTCAATCGGTCTCCGCGTCGAGGCCACCGATGGGGAATCTCACCCACTTTTGTGTCGCGAATTCAGCTCTCGAACGAAGCAAGCGATATTCAACACATGATGGAAGAGTCATTGGTGAACACAGTATATTGATAGTTTAATTAACTAACATGAAATCTCCGTATATAACTCATTTAAAGTAATAATTAAAGGTGTAAATGTGCATTTCAACCCGTATAATATGAGGAATGGCCAGACGGTATTATTGTTAGGAGTTTATTCACTTTTACAGATTTGATAACAAGCAAAATAATAATAATAATAATAATAATAGGCGCCCTAACGGTAATCCTGAAATTGTACTGTGTATAATAATAATAATCTTACTAATAATAAATTTTCTATCAGTCATGGCGGATAAATTGTTGAAAATAGTCTCATATAATGTAAGTCAGTGAGGAATTCAACTGTAGATGTTCATAAAATCTGCGACAGTGCAGATTTGATACTCCTGCAGGAGCACTGGCTACCTAAGCAAGAGCTAAAATTCCTCTCTACCATCCTGATGACTTTATGTACCATGCGTCATCGCAGTAGACTTGTCATGAATTAATGTACGGTAGGCCTTTTGGTGTTGTTGCTTTCTTATTAAGGAAAAATTTGTCAAACATATAAGATTTTTAACAAGCGTAATTAAGGTTGTTAGGCATTGAATTACGAGTGAACAATGATTGCATATTAATTGTAAACTGCTATTTACCATATAACACGGCAGTAATCTAGATGAATACATTGATTTGCAGTACAAAATTTACGTCATTATCAGATAACCCCAAATATTCTCACTGTATAATATAATGGGGACTTTAACGCACTGTGAACTCGGAATTCTTTGTAGAATGGGTAACATGTGCGAGGTCGGCCAATTTAATAAGTGATGTAGATGTATTAGTAGGGCGGGTCGTATCAGGTGACACATGAATCGAAGGAAATCCTACCATCAGGGGTGTCTAAATTGTGTTTTTACATGGGGATTCAAATATGAGCTTCTTTTTTGGATAGGATAACTCTAACCTACATCATTTTGTATTTCTAAATTGCCAATTTTACCTTTTGAACCCTTTATAATATATTAAAAGATATAAGGTAAATCATTTATATTGACAAGGCCAAATCAACTTTACATATATTTATTAATAGGTGAACTGCATGTATATCACTGGATATAATTACAAAGATCATTTCTCCTGACATCTTGAACTTTGCCAGGTTGCACAAATCCTGCTTTGACTCAGACTGGACATCAGCTTCCTGCTGGTCTCCTGAGCCCTGATCCCTCCATCCCTCTTTTCCTGTGAGAAGTACTTAGCAGAAGCCTCAGTCACCAATTTTTAACAACCCTCTCAATGCTTTCTGTGTGGCAAGGCCAGTTGCGCACCTCCATGGGGGTTGATGAAGTTTTTCACTCTGAGGTGCTTAGAGAGCAGGTGAGAGGTGGCTCTGACACACCTCTGACCAGCTGATCAAGTCACCGATGCTGGAAGCATCACAATTGATGTCAGTGTCCTTCTGCTCCTAACAGAGGAGTCCCCCAGCTGAGTGTCCGGGTCCCCCTCTCCCCTGATGGCCAGGATTCTCTCCACCCCTTCAATCCTCTCCTTCTGATCCTCAGAGCAGAGTAGTGTTGGAGTGACTTCACTGTGGGCATACCAAGCAGATCTCACAGTTGGCATCACAATATCCAGCACCTCCTTTCTCTGAGACTTGAGGCAGTCCAGCTGAAAGAGGATGTGCTAGGCCCTTCGATCCAGGAGTGCTTGACCTTCACGTTGAACCAACATGGGTAATACACTCCAATGATGAATTCCACAATGAATTGCAGAATCTCAGGTTCTTTCCTTAAGTCCGTGCTTTGAACCGAGCCTGAGAAGTCTGTTCGCTGTGGTGAGCCAGAGGCGTGGTTACTGTCCTATCTCTAACAGAGCAGCCCTGCAGGAAGTACTTCCATCCTGATTGCCAGACAATTTTATAGCCATAGTATTGATCAGTTGAGAGACCTGAATGACCTTGTCAGGAAGCTTGATCAGTGGAGGGCCAACAGAGATTCGTGGTGAGTTTGGATTGATATCAAAGTCTGTAGCAGAATCAAGGACTTCCTATTGGCCCGGATAATTTTTTGTCTGACAGAGTAGGGCCATCAAGGTCAACAATGAGATGGCGCAGGGGAAGTTCAACAGTGTGCAGGTTGCACACCAACCAGACCCTTTCTCCCCAGGTGCAGCTCCAGCTTCCGCATTACTCCAGCTTTCACACCAGTGTTGACATTTGTTGAGTCTCCTCCAATGGCCAACAAGGTCTTATCATAACCCCTCTCTTTCAGCCAGGCAAACAGGACCTTAGACAATCTTCTCCGCATGTGACTCCTCTTTAGTTGCTTCTCTGTGGGGTAAAGTGGAACAGATAGTAGCTGCCAGGCTCGCTAACAAACACTATAGTGTTCTTCCTTGATCTTTGCGGGAAAAGATTGGTCACTGCCCTCAGCTTCCATCATCACATTGGTCAGGTCAATCCACCCATCAAAGATGATGCAAGAGATCCCCCCCCCTCCTCCCTGCACTTCTTCTCGAACTGTTCCCCCAGCTCTCTCATCAACTTCTGTGCTCTTTTGACCTTGCTCTTATCAATCACTTTACTTGTATTGTCTTCTGCGATGATTCCTGCGTCAATCAGAGCTGCTGTTGCTATCGCTGCAGTTGGCCTCAGCCCTATGCCATACCTTACACTAGCAAGGGCAATGTTTTGAATCTCATCATAGTTTTTCTGTACCTTTGCCGAAGCTGCTGGCTCAGGGTCAGTTTGAGAGAAGAGCTCAACTTCAGGAACAAACTCATCTTCTTCACCACTTCTCTCCAATTCCAGATCCTTATCACCATCTGCCAAAAATCTCTCAACATCCTTCCTGGCTGCCTTCTCTGCTACTGCAGCACTTTCCTCCTTGCTCCTTCTCCTTTTCTCTGCCTTCCTTTCCATCCACTGCCTTTTCAATGTCCTCACCTGTCTCTTGTGCTCTGGTAGATCAGGACCCCCTATTTGGTGGGGTCCCTTACTTCCAACCTTCTCTTTCTGTCCCTTGATGTAGGCAAGATCTTTCACAGGAATCTTTTTTTCTCTGCTGCAGGAACAGTTAATGTGGCTTGGATAACACAGCCCTCACAGCCTCCCCCCTCACAACTGGTAATCTGACACTTGCAAGTCAAATATCAAAGAACTTGTCTAACTTGACAATGAACCTCTCTTTGGCATCAAGTTTGCCCTTCCCAAGAGAAAACTTCACTGCCTGATTCCAGACCTCCTTGAGCTTGGACATGATGGTCACTTTTTCATTGATAACAGGTGGCTTGAAAAGAGCATTAGCTTTGCTCCACTGACAAATCAGACAAGGGTAGATGTCACTCACCAGCTTGTCCACTAGGTAGTTCCTCCTGTCATCTTCACTTTGCTTCCTCAAGTAGATGCCATACCTCAGGATATCCCTCGCAGTTGGCAGTTCAGACACCAACAGCTCCCGGCCAGTGCCAACAAGATTACTCAGATGAGAACTTGATTTCGTCCTTGTTCTGACTTGAGCCATTTTCTTAATGAGTTCACACTGAAATAAAAACAATAATACAACAGTTAAGTATCCACTACAGACAGGTATTAACTCTTTTCAGCGCAAAATTCTTGGTTAAAAAAAGAGCTGAAATGGGCAAGAACAAATTTATCTGCAAATGCTAAACACATTATGCTTTTTTGGTTTCAAAATGTTATAAAATGCTAATTTATCTGTCTGTGTAATGCAAATAATTTGTTCATGTACTCTAAAAAAACTAAAGAAACATCCTAAAAATATTCTTTAGAACATTGAAATAGGCCTCATACTGCTCAGTTGTACTAAAAATGAACCACCTAATTTTAGCTCAAATCAAAGTTGTTAATTAAATTTTGCTCAATGTATCACTATAATATGCGTAGAAATAGCTTTTTCTAAAATATAACAGAATAATACTCGCATGTGAACAGTAACAAAAAAAATATCAGTAGATAATCACTAAATCTATCCCCTCACTGCAAGCCGAGGTGGTAAAATAGCTTCATAAATCATGAGTCACTTCAAATATTTCACAAAACATTTTAGAATGTTCTGAAACGTTACATTCTAGCCTCTGAGAAAGGTGGCTCAGAAAATGGCCTTATGCGCGCCAGAAAACCGTCAAAATATTTCATATACCAAACTGTATGATAATTACAATTAAGTGGAATGGCACACCTTTTTATTTGAGTATTTAAATATTATTATTATTATTATATGAATTACATTATATGTATTTATATGAATTAGTTAGAACAATGCTCTATGAGAGATAACGTGAGCAGCCATGATAGAAAACGTGAAAAGACATATTCTGGGGTAACTACAATAGTAAAATAATCAACAATTTAATAATAATCAACTGCAAAATGATGTAGGTTAGGGTTATCAGAATTAAATATTTTCTTCAGAATTGTGTTCTATACACCAAAATATGTCATTTGAACACCCCTCTCCATTGATTTAAAAAAAATGCATAGTATGACCCGCCCTAATTGCATTAGGCGTAGCCAGTGGTAATTTTACATACGTTAGTGATGTGAGTGGTACCACCAGGTGGATTGATCATTGTCTCACTCGTAATAATCTAAAGGATCGAATTGTTAGAGTTCATATTCTGCATGATTTCCTTCTTTCTGATCATAGACCATTAGAAATATTAATTAACGTTACCAAATTTATGCGCAACACGACTTAACAAGAACTCAATAGGTAAGAATAATCGCGTCGATTGGTCCAATCTTACGATGCAGCAGAGAATAGAATACAAAGACAGAAAAAGTCACCTCTTTAATAATTTAGAAATTTTGCACCTTGCCTGTAATAATCCTTGCTCAAATGATTCTCGCTGTAAACTCATAGATAGGTATTATAGTAAGATAATATCCCTGTTAAGAGAAGCAGGAAGCCCCCTGATTAAATCTTACAACTATCATACTAAGATTATTCCTGGATGGAATGATTTTATTGCCCCCCTGAAGAGGGAATCGAAAGACGCCTATGATTTGTGGTGCTTTCATGGTAGACCCAGATTAGGGCCAGTATACTTGAATATGTGTAGAAGTCGGGGTCAGTATAAGGCGGCCATAAGGCCATGTAAACAGGAAGAAGAGTCCATTCGAGCATCAAAAGCCTGTGAAGTTCGCATAAATAACGATAACAACAAATTTTGGAAATTTGTTAAGAATCAAACGGGTGTCAAAAATGTCCTCCCTCCGACAATCGATGGGGTGTCGGGGGAGGATGAAATTGCAAAGCTGTGGAAAAAACCACTATTCTAACATTCTTAACAGTGTGAGTAGGGATAATCTTAATATAGATTGCAGCGAAACGATTGTGTGAGTTAGACTGGTTCTCCGTCAGGGCTAGATGACTTATCGAATGAGCACTTAAAATATGCAAACGACGTAGTATGTCTGCATATATATATATATATATATATTATATATATATATATATATCATCGCTCCTATCAGCCATGTTGGCTCATAGCTATATCCCTGCAGAGTTCATGAGGGTATATATCTTGCCCCTGGCCAAAAATAAGTACGGAGACATTCTGTCCAGCAATAATTACAGGCCTATTGCTGTCGCTTCCTGCTTCTCGAAGCTACTAGAAAAACTCTTGTTACGCCGATTAAATGATTTCCTATGGACATCTAATCAGTTTGGCTTTAAAAGGTCCCTCTCAACTGACCTGTGTATCTACAGTATATACTTAAAGAAACAATATCTAAATACATTGAGAGTAATTCAACTATTTATAGCTGTTTCCTAGATATAAGTAAGGCATATGATAGGGTGAACCGCAATATTTTATTTGCAAAACTAGAAGACAGGAAGGTTCCCATGTACATATTAAATTTATTGAAATTTTGGTACTCCCACCAATCTTTCACTGTTAGGTGGAGCAATGTACTATCCTAGTGTTTTGGCTCCTCTTGCGGGGTGAGACAAGGCTCCTTGCTCTCCCCTATGCTGTTTAATGTGTATATCGACGGATTAATTGCTTCACTTAATGAGGCAACAGTGGGATTTTGTATAGATAACACAAGGACAAATAACTTAGTTTATGCCGATAATATGGTGTTAATAAGTCCCTCTGTTAAAGGTCTGTATCGGCTACTAAAAGTCTGCGAAGTGTATTCGCAGAAACATGATATTCTTTTTAATGTTGCAAAAACTAAGGTTATGCAATTTCATCCTAAAAGCTGTAATCAGCCAGCTGATATAAGGTTTAAAATGAATGGTGAAGTAATTGAGGAAGTACAAGAGTTGAAGTATATGGGTCAAACTATTACCAGCTCCTTGAGTGATGACTCGGATATAAGAAAACAATCTCGAAGCCTGTGTGCTAAAGCGAATATAACCATAAGGAACTTTCGATTCTGTACAAGTGAAGCTAAAGACACTCTCGTACTTTCTGCAGTAATATATACGGACAGCAACTGTGGGTGAATTCTAAAAAAAGGTTCTGGCATAACTCTAAATTTGCTGTACAACAGGTCTTTTAGACGGGTCTGTATCGAAGGAGTGACATTTCAAAGGAGTGACATTTCAAAGGAGTGACATTTCAAAGGAGTGACATTTCAAAGGAGTGACATTTCAAAGGAGTGACATTTCAAAGGAGTGACATTTCAAGGAGTGACATTTCAAAGGAGTGACATTTCAAAGGAGTGACATTTCAAAGGAGTGACATTTCAAAGGAGTGACATTTCAAAGGAGTGACATTTCAAAGGAGTGACATTTCAAAGGAGTGACATTTCAAAGGAGTGACATTTCAAAGGAGTGACATTTCAAAGGAGTGACATTTCAAAGGAGTGACATTTCAAAGGAGTGACATTTCAAAGGAGTGACATTTCAAAGGAGTGACATTTCAAAGGAGTGACATTTCAAAGGAGTGACATTTCAAAGGAGTGACATTTCAAAGGAGTGACATTTCAAAGGAGTGACATTTCAAAGGAGTGACATTTCAAAGGAGTGACATTTCAAAGGAGTGACATTTCAAAGGAGTGACATTTCAAAGGAGTGACATTTCAAAGGAGTGACATTTCAAAGGAGTGACATTTCAAAGGAGTGACATTTCAAAGGAGTGACATTTCAAAGGAGTGACATTTCAAAGGAGTGACATTTCAAAGGAGTGACATTTCAAAGGAGTGACATTTCAAAGGAGTGACATTTCAAAGGAGTGACATTTCAAAGGAGTGACATTTCAAAGGAGTGACATTTCAAAGGAGTGACATTTCAAAGGAGTGACATTTCAAAGGAGTGACATTTCAAAGGAGTGACATTTCAAAGGAGTGACATTTCAAAGGAGTGACATTTCAAAGGAGTGACATTTCAAAGGAGTGACATTTCAAAGGAGTGACATTTCAAAGGAGTGACATTTCAAAGGAGTGACATTTCAAAGGAGTGACATTTCAAAGGAGTGACATTTCAAAGGAGTGACATTTCAAAGGAGTGACATTTCAAAGGAGTGACATTTCAAAGGAGTGACATTTCAAAGGAGTGACATTTCAAAGGAGTGACATTTCAAAGGAGTGACATTTCAAAGGAGTGACATTTCAAAGGAGTGACATTTCAAAGGAGTGACATTTCAAAGGAGTGACATTTCAAAGGAGTGACATTTCAAAGGAGTGACATTTCAAAGGAGTGACATTTCAAAGGAGTGACATTTCAAAGGAGTGACATTTCAAAGGAGTGACATTTCAAAGGAGTGACATTTCAAAGGAGTGACATTTCAAAGGAGTGACATTTCAAAGGAGTGACATTTCAAAGGAGTGACATTTCAAAGGAGTGACATTTCAAAGGAGTGACATTTCAAAGGAGTGACATTTCAAAGGAGTGACATTTCAAAGGAGTGACATTTCAAAGGAGTGACATTTCAAAGGAGTGACATTTCAAAGGAGTGACATTTCAAAGGAGTGACATTTCAAAGGAGTGACATTTCAAAGGAGTGACATTTCAAAGGAGTGACATTTCAAAGGAGTGACATTTCAAAGGAGTGACATTTCAAAGGAGTGACATTTCAAAGGAGTGACATTTCAAAGGAGTGACATTTCAAAGGAGTGACATTTCAAAGGAGTGACATTTCAAAGGAGTGACATTTCAAAGGAGTGACATTTCAAAGGAGTGACATTTCAAAGGAGTGACATTTCAAAGGAGTGACATTTCAAAGGAGTGACATTTCAAAGGAGTGACATTTCAAAGGAGTGACATTTCAAAGGAGTGACATTTCAAAGGAGTGACATTTCAAAGGAGTGACATTTCAAAGGAGTGACATTTCAAAGGAGTGACATTTCAAAGGAGTGACATTTCAAAGGAGTGACATTTCAAAGGAGTGACATTTCAAAGGAGTGACATTTCAAAGGAGTGACATTTCAAAGGAGTGACATTTCAAAGGAGTGACATTTCAAAGGAGTGACATTTCAAAGGAGTGACATTTCAAAGGAGTGACATTTCAAAGGAGTGACATTTCAAAGGAGTGACATTTCAAAGGAGTGACATTTCAAAGGAGTGACATTTCAAAGGAGTGACATTTCAAAGGAGTGACATTTCAAAGGAGTGACATTTCAAAGGAGTGACATTTCAAAGGAGTGACATTTCAAAGGAGTGACATTTCAAAGGAGTGACATTTCAAAGGAGTGACATTTCAAAGGAGTGACATTTCAAAGGAGTGACATTTCAAAGGAGTGACATTTCAAAGGAGTGACATTTCAAAGGAGTGACATTTCAAAGGAGTGACATTTCAAAGGAGTGACATTTCAAAGGAGTGACATTTCAAAGGAGTGACATTTCAAAGGAGTGACATTTCAAAGGAGTGACATTTCAAAGGAGTGACATTTCAAAGGAGTGACATTTCAAAGGAGTGACATTTCAAAGGAGTGACATTTCAAAGGAGTGACATTTCAAAGGAGTGACATTTCAAAGGAGTGACATTTCAAAGGAGTGACATTTCAAAGGAGTGACATTTCAAAGGAGTGACATTTCAAAGGAGTGACATTTCAAAGGAGTGACATTTCAAAGGAGTGACATTTCAAAGGAGTGACATTTCAAAGGAGTGACATTTCAAAGGAGTGACATTTCAAAGGAGTGACATTTCAAAGGAGTGACATTTCAAAGGAGTGACATTTCAAAGGAGTGACATTTCAAAGGAGTGACATTTCAAAGGAGTGACATTTCAAAGGAGTGACATTTCAAAGGAGTGACATTTCAAAGGAGTGACATTTCAAAGGAGTGACATTTCAAAGGAGTGACATTTCAAAGGAGTGACATTTCAAAGGAGTGACATTTCAAAGGAGTGACATTTCAAAGGAGTGACATTTCAAAGGAGTGACATTTCAAAGGAGTGACATTTCAAAGGAGTGACATTTCAAAGGAGTGACATTTCAAAGGAGTGACATTTCAAAGGAGTGACATTTCAAAGGAGTGACATTTCAAAGGAGTGACATTTCAAAGGAGTGACATTTCAAAGGAGTGACATTTCAAAGGAGTGACATTTCAAAGGAGTGACATTTCAAAGGAGTGACATAACAAAGGAGTGACATAAATACCGTAACGAAGGAGTGACAGAATTGTTAAAATTAAGATTTTATTTCAAAAACTAGAAACCTAACCTAACTTAACCTAACCTAACAGTTGCAAGCCTCTCTTCCCTCTGGATTTGTTCTTTCTTCTTTGTTGGTATTTTCGTGTCACTCCTTTGAATTTTATCTCCGATTTGTCACTCCTTTGTTATGTCACTCCTTTATGTCACTCCTTCGTTATGTCACTCCTTTGAATAGGACCGCTTTTAGACTCTTACATACCGTATTTGTCGGCTTATAAGACGCACTTTTTTTCCTTATAAATACCTTAAAAATTCGCCCTGCGTTTTAGAAGCCGAAAGTGGCAATACAGCACATCAATTAATTAAATGATTAATAACAAATAATAAGAGTAATAATCATATTATCTTTCTTTATTGGCTTTTGGGTTTTCTTTTTATTGAATTTTACATAGCCATTGTATTAACAATAAAGTGCATCAAAAACTTTTTTCTTGAATTTACCTTTCCAAAATTAAGGTGCGTCTTTAAGCTCTTGTAAGCCGTCAAATACGGTAAATTACCCCCCTAGATGCTCAGCTTCGCAAATGTTTGCCACCCGCAATGTCCTGAGCTTCCCGGAGGTAACAAGACGTGTTCAACACAGTCTAATGCAAAGAATTAAAAAATCAACCAACCCAATCATCCACGCTATCTATGAGTCCTGCCATTTATCGTCTAAGCTATGGACTTCTTGGTACGAAAAAGTCTGTCTGTAGCTCCACTTAACTTCGACAGTGCAGTATTATTTCTAATCAATTGTATATATTTCTATCCTTAGTATATGAACTGTCATTGTATTAATAATATTTGTCATATGGACTATAGCCTGCCAATAAACCTTTTAATTTTCATAATATATATATAATATTAGACCGTTTCACGATTATATGGTAATTTTTCAAATTGAATTTTGATAAACGCACACACTTTTATTTTTTTATATAAAGGAAGATAAACAAATAGACAAAATATCATTTTATTTGAATGATAAAAAGGCACCCCTCAGATGGCACTTCTTTTACATTAATGGATAATTAGAGCAAATATAAGACTGAACGAAAAATATGTTTTAAAACAAAGCGACTTAAATTCTATTTAAGACATATATTGATTAAGAATATAGGGATTTCAGTGGCTGAGGGACCTCCTTTCTCTGATTTTCAATGATTTGAAAGGCCAGTTGTCTCACTTCCTCACTCTTTGTGAGCTTCTCATTAAACTCTGTAGCCAGTTTGACTCCTCGTTCAGCACAGTCGTTGATTACTTTGACTGACATGACCCGATTACGGTGCTCCTCAATGTCTTCAAGTTTCTTGGGAATTTCTATTTTCAAACACTTGAAGAAGTCTTGTGTTTGAGTTGTGACAAAACTGGTAATCTTTAAGTCATTGGGGTTTTGCAACATTCGGGGGTCCACCTTTCTTGCCCTCACTTTTCGAGGAGGCGCGTGGTGAAGGTTGTGGAGCATTAGAACCTTATCATCTTCAGTCACGAGGTTTGAGAAAAAGCCAAATCCTACAAGATCCTCACTCAAGTACCAACCATGGTTCTGAAGTTTTTGAGGGCTGTAGCACCCACTTCCTTATCAACCTGGATCTTGTAGATATGTAGCATCTTGAGGAGGGCCAAATCATTTGCTGGAGCATCAATTCCAACTGGAGATGTATACCAAGCTTGAAGATAAACTGTCACTGAAAAGGCGTTTATTCGTATCAGAGCTTGTTTTTCATGAGGGGTGAGAAGGAATTGGTTCCTAAATAAGTAAATTTTTAAGGAATAGATGCCCTTTCCCATCCATCTAGCTCTGCTGTAAGCTCCTGGGTAGTGGAATCTGCTATCAGAGCCTTTATTTGTTTTAGGCATTGGACAACCAAGGAAGATAAGTGCAAGTTCTAAGTATTCCCTGTAGTCACCTCGAGTGTGGCCCTCTTGAAGTTTGGAGTTGATGAAAGAAATAAGCTTGTCTCTGTGCTTCAAGATCCAATGATCTAAAGATTCTGAGGTGAGATCATTGGGTTCATAGGGCTTGTAATTCTGCTGATCAATGTTATCCCAACAATCTCTGAATCGATTGAATAAGGGAATTTGTGGACCCGAAGAAGAGAAAAACATGTAAAAACTGCAGTGATAAGAAGCTCGTGGATATGGTGGCGGCATGCCAGAAAAAGGAGTGATCTCTGAAGGGCCTTTTGGATGATGGTACAAGCCCCAGCATGGATACCTGTATTGCTTGCAGTAGTATCAAAACAAAGGCCTGCTACCCACTCATTTACTTGTGGCCATTGCTTCAAGACATCTAAAACTGCTCTCCCCATTTATTCTCCCGTTCCAGAAATAAGCTTTGGAATAGACAGTAATTTTTCTAATTCGCCTGCACCAGTCACAACAATGGGCATTACATCAATCTTAGCCCCATGCATGGATGGAAGAAGCTTTCCATCAAAATGAATTATTAAAGGGGTATTTGGTTGGAAACTGGCTTTAATGTCTTCTCCCATCTGCATCCGTGTTGATAGCCGAGACCTGTAGATAGAGGATGATGAAAGTGTGATCTCTTCAATTTCCACTCCAGCAGCTGAAAGGGCAGGTGCCACAATGTGCATAGCAGCTCTTGCTGATGTTCCAGTGCGGTCCAGAGTAGCCAAGAACTTTTTATCCCTAACAATTACACCTGGTTCAAGCTTCTCCTTTTTTGAAGATGATGATGAGAGTGCTCTGTAGAACAATTCATCACCAGATGATTCTTCACTTCCTCATGAACCGGAATTTTCACATTGGTTGAGATCCACAACCTTTGTCAATTGCCTCATTTCTTCCTTTGATTTCCTGCGAAGTATTTCCATTCTTTCCATGCTTATCTGTCGTGCTTTTGCCTTTCTTGAAAACTCCTTGTCTTCTGGACCCATAATCATTTTCCGATCGTTCCTTTGATCCTTAAGAAAATCTTTATCCTCCTGCAATTTTATTTCTGTTTCCACTTCTGAATGAGCTACATCGAAAAGCTTCTTTAAGCTGGTGACAAATTCTGCTTCATTCTTCTCTTGGTAGGAGTTCGTCGAGTTCGGTTCTTGACCAGCCCTTCATGCTTATTGTAAAGCCTTTTAAGCTTTGAGAAATATAAGGCTTGTGGGATGTAATTAAGGAGGCTTTTTCCCACATAGCAATAACTTCGTTGGCTACAGTTGCGCAAGCTACAGAGACATTTTGCTTTCCCACCTTAATGTGATAAAAAAGACGTTTAAGGACATCACTGTTAGTTGGAAGCTGCTTCTCAGAAAAACCCTCTTCCAGCACTTGTCCGACCAACCAGACTTCACACTTGTTTCTGTTTTTTGCCATAATTCTGAGGGAAAAAGTTTTACCACCTGTTAGTCTTAATAATAATATAATATAATCATTAATCACTCACCTAAATTATATTATGACTTGATTACTGTAAGAAAGTTGTAAAGTAACATGAAGTAATCTTTCTAGAACAGTAAACTTGTGAAAATATCAGTAATTATAGATGAAAAGGCAAATAAAACATCATATAATCCATAAAGGGAAAAAATGGAAATTCTAGAATAGTTATCCTGAAGGAAGAATTTTCTAGAATTCTCTCTAAAGAATATAGGGGGGTTACTGGACCATTCCTGAAAATGACCTACTTATCTTCCAATTTTATTTATGAATTTTATATACCAAATTTAAGAGGACATCACAAAATAAATAAATATATTTGCCAGAAAAATGAAAATTTTCTCATGAGGGGTAAAATAGATATGCATTGAGGGGTGGGATAACAATAAGCTATTGTCTTAATATTTTGCATGAAGTCTTTATTCATGACATATTACTTTTTTAGTATGTGTGCGTTGAGCCATCATAAATTTCGATTTTTCGAAACGGCCTAATATTATAATATATATATATTATATATATGTAATATATATATATATATTTATAATATATATAAATATTATATATAATATAATATATATAATATAATATATAATATATATATATATATATATATATATATATTTTAATATATATATATATTATATTATATATATATATATATACGTACAGGGTGGGCGGAAAGTAGCTCCCTATTTTGGATTGGTAAAAAAATACGTATATTATCCATTTATTTCAGAAGAAATAATATGAAAAGGTAGGCATACATGGTAGGTTTTCTCTAAAATTCAATGTGGGCTCCAACTCTTTCCAGCAGCTTCTGGAGCCGCCCAGGAATGGCGTCCACTGACTTTAGCAGGAACTCCGGCGGGATGGAGGACATGACTTCCCGAATTCGGTCCTCCAGTTCTTCCAATGTCCTCGGTTTGGTGCGGTAGACTTCTTCCTTTACCCACCCCCAAAGAAAGAAGTCGTACGGTGTCAAGTCGGGGCTCCTGGCTGGCCATTGATGTGGAGATTGGCAGTAATGCGGCTTCCACGCACGCCAGTTCAGCTCCTTCTTCAGCACAGTTCGCACTGAGTAGCGGGAGAGTCCACTTTCCCGAGCTGCCTTGCGAGTTGACTTTCGTGGACTCCGTGCGAACATTTCCTGAACTGCCTGCACCGTCTCCTGGGCCCTGGATGTCGAAGGGCGACCACATCTTCGAACATCTGCCACAGACCCCGTGGTCATGAGCTTCGAGTGGCAGTTCTTGATTGTTTTCGGGTCCACTTGGGCACGTGGTCCGTGAATGGCCCGCCACCATCTTTGAACTCGAACGACAGATTGCCAAACTTCGTACCGTGCCGCCAACTGGGCACGCTCCTGCAGTGTTAAACGCTCAGCCATGTTACCCTTCAATCTGAAATGAAAAAAAAAAATGAACGTTACAATTGTACCACTTTAGAGAACACAAAGAGAACACTTTAGAGAAAAAAAGATTACCGTTACAATTGTACCACTTTAGAGAACACACCATAACAATATAATCACAATTTATACATAATTTATATGTAATTTAAATTAGGGAGCTACTTTCCGCCCACCCTGTACATATATATATATATATATATATACAGGGTGTACATAAAGTCAGGATCTATTTTTGTGAAGCACTTGGAAATTATATGGAATTCAATCATAAAATGATAAAGTGGTAACATTTATTAAATAATTAAGAGTAGGATTCGACGTGACGCCCATCAGTATCCCTGCACAGCTCAAATCGTTCCGCAGCATTTCTAAACACATTCTGGAGCATTTGCGGGGTTATGTTATATGCAGCAGTTCGTATACGTGTACGTAAGTTTTCAAGACTCGTAATCGTCGTCTGATAGACGTGCGATTTGATAAAGCCCCATGCAAAGAAATCTAAAGAGGTTAAATCTGGTGATCTCGCTGGCCAAGGTCTGTTTCTTCCGCGTCCGATCCAGCGATTTGGAAAACGTCCATTTAGATAATCCTGAACAATTTTGGCATAGTGACAAGGAGCACCATCATGTTGATAGACGACGGTACTAACAATCCTATCCCCAATCAGCTGAGGTTCAAGGAATTGCTGCAACATGTCCAGATAAATAAGCCCCGTAACTGTAGCTTCAGCAAAGAAAAAAGGACCATAAACCTTAGATTTTGTTAAACCCATCCAGACATTAACTTTAGGTGAGTCTCTTTCCCAATTTTGGACGAAATCATTCGGTCTTTCATCTGCCCAAATTCGACAGTTATGGCAATTTACTTTTCCACAAGTATGGAAAGTGGCTTCATCACTAAAGAGAATGTTGTCCATTAAATTATCACTCCAGATTTGTTCTACGAGATCAGCACACACAGCACTTCGTCGAGGGAAATCTTCCTCATGTAAATCATGTAAAACCTGCAAATGATAGCTTTTCTTCTGCAAATTAACTTTCAGAATTTTGTGCACAGATGACGTCGGGAGGCCGAGTCTGTGTGATAATTCCGCGTACTGCATTCACGGTAAGATCTGACATACACGGTCGTCCTGATCTTGCTTCATCATTTACAGATCCCGTTCGTTTAAATTTGTTCACCAATTTTCGTATTGTCTTGTCTATTGGCCCCGGCTTATGAAATCTCCTTCTAAACTTCTCTCTGATGTCATTGTATTTCTTTCCCTCGATTCGCCAAATTACTATTGCCACACGCTCTTCTGTATTCATTCTAAGGGCTTCTGAAAAGAAAAATAGAAAAAAATAATTATTTCACAAAAATAGATCCTGACTTTATGTACACCCTGTATATATATATATATATATATATATATATATATATATGTTTCAGACCAACAAAAACCCAAGGATCAGGCGCGGACTGGCTCAAAAATTTCCACCGGCCAGGTGTCACTGAGAGGGCCCCCAAAAAGCTTCAGTAAATTCTGCCCCCAAAAAAGTGTTTATGGATGTTTTAAAAATCTAGTAATTTTGTCATGACCTGTAAATTCCCGCGAGTTTTGAATATAATTTTGAACTCAACCAAAATCAAATCTAATTAATACGCAGTCAGGGAATGACGAGGTGTACTTCTGAATACACGAAAGGCCTTGGAATCATCTTTTTCCTTGTGGGTTTGCATTATATATATATATATATATATATGTTCATTGCAATATGAAAGTTACTCATGAAAATCATAGAAAACGTTGAAGTAGAAAGAGACTTTTTTTTCAATCCCAAACTAAACTGTCACTTAAACTATTACAGAGGGGCCCAGTATCAACAGTAGGCTACAGGCATTTCTTCTTTTAGTTACGCCTCTGATAATAATAATATATATATTTATATAGCGCACAATATCAATGAATAACGTTTTCAAAGGCGTTTAGAAAAAAGGTATATGAGGAAATTATTGGGGGTGTGGATTGTAGGTTTGGGTATGCAGGTTCTTGGGATCTAGGCTGAACTGGCTGGGTCCTGCTGGCCTTTATTCAGCTCCTAAGATATTTATGTGTTTAAATTAAAGCTTAAAAATATAAAAAATTAACAATTACTTAAATAAAAATTCAGTAAATTACTCACGTTATAAAGACCAAGAGCAAAAAATCGGCGCGCCAGCACAAATGCAACACCGCGTAAAAAATATTTACTTAATTTTATTTTTCGCACCAAAAATAGTGTCCGAGAGTGCTGATTGGTTATACTACAAATCTCAGAAATGCGTTTGACAACATAGCGATTTTTAACATATATATTTAATTAATTTTCAACAAATAAAATAAATATATTATAATAAATTTATTTAAATGGACATAATTTATCAACGAATAAACTAAAGTTAATAATCCTAAACAATTTAAATATCAATTATTTTACTAGTATTAAAAAAGTGGACAAATTTTAATGCCATTTTGTCGCCAACGTACGTTGCCGTGTTGGCACTTTTTTAGACCCCTGTGAATACCCCTGAGGTCTTGTATAGTAATACGTCGAACAAATTTAGGGCCCCCAACGGAAAGGGCCCACGGGCCGGTGGGCCGGGGCCAGTCCGCGCCTGCCTAGGATCCACTCATGGCTGGTCTACCTGTGTTCGTAATTGTGTATTGTGCATGTCCTCCGTGGTGGCGAAGGGGACCTACAATTTTCCGTGAGTTCCGAACCACAAAGCCTTAATTTTACTACCTTAAACTATACCCAATCTAGTCTTGTCCCCCATTCTCGGAACTATCTCTGATTCACATGTAAAAAATTACATGGATCTCGCTGAAAAATTGAATGATGTACGCACTGAAACCAACGATAGATTGATCAGTTTTGACGTTTGTTCATTGTTTACAAAAGTGCCGATTGACGATATGCTTTACTTTCTCTCCCGAGAATTACATAAGTACAACCTGCCACTACCTGCACACATCGTTTTGGATGTTTATATGGAGTTTTTCGAAATTACTTACATTCCGAGAATCCTTGGGGGTTGGCATCCCATGGTTGCGGTACGTCGACGATATTTTGTGTATCTGGCCCATGAATCGTGACCTGGATGACTTCCAGTTAAATGATCAAGTCCCCTCCATTAAGTTTACTTTAGAAGCGGAACAAAGACAACTCAATCCCGTTTTTGGATGTGCGTGTACATAGGGAAAGCCCAGGTTTTAAGTTTAGTTTCTATCGGAAAAAAACAAACAATTTGTCCTACGTACACTTTTACTCGGGACATGACACCCCCATTAAGAAGGTCATAGTTTCCTCAATGTTTCTCCGCGCTCTTAGGATCGCCAGTCCGGAATACATCGATGCCGAATTGGAAAAAATCAACGGTATTGGAAGTGATCTGTGCTACCCACCTGCGTTTATGGAATCTTGTCTTAACAAGGCAAAACGAACCTTCTATCGTGTGAATAATAACACTCGCACTTTGTCAAAGAATATTTTAGTACTTCCATTTTTCCCAGGCTTTTTAGGCGTTGCTAATGTACTTAAACTTTTGGATATTAATGTAGTATTTTCATATAACAATATTGTGAAAAATATCATAGTAAAATATAGCCCTACCAATAATTCAGGCATTATCTATAAAATTGGTTGTAAACAATGTGATTCCTTTTATATTGGTCAGACGGGAAAGGATTTGCATACGTGTTTAAAACAGCATCAATATTCCGTTAGAACGGGACAGTTGTCCAGTGCCCTTTTTGTCCATTTGTTAGAGTTATCCTACTGTATTGATTGGAATAATGCTTCAGTTTTGTTTCACTCTAGCAACATTGTTAATAGAAATATTCTTGAGTCTGCTATTATCCAACTTACAAATAACTTTAACATGAGCAAAGGTCTTTTTCAACTGGATCCCGTTGTTTTGAATTCGTTCAGAACGGATTTAGACAAGAAGGGTAGAGTGTTAAAACTTTGGTAGTGTTTCCTTATAAATTTGTATGCTTCTCTTACAATTTTTATTTTTTAATTGTTTTATTTTTATTTATTTTTGTTTGTGACCTATATATCATTCAGGCCTTATCTATAAAATTGGTTGTAAACAATCCATTTGATCTTGTGTTGTCTAATTCCGTTCTGAACGAATTCAAGAAGGGCAGAGTGCTAAAACTTGGGTAGTTTTCCCTTACAAATTTGTATGCTCCTCTTACAATTTTTATTTTACAATTTATATTTATATATATTTTTTTAATATTTTTTGTGACCTATATATCATTCAGGCATTAACTATAAAATTGGTTGTAAACAATCCATTTGATCTTGTGTTGAATTCGGGCAAAGTGCTAAAATTGGTAGTTTTCCTTACAAATTTGTATGCTCCTCCCACAATTTTTATTTCTATATATATATAAAAAAAAATTTGTAACTTGTATATAGTCTTGAACTCTCTATTTACTTCAGTGTTCCTGAGGATGTCATTAGACGAAAGCGCTTGAGCACCATTCTGTGTTTCCTTTCCTTCGTCGTTTTATTCTTCATAAATTTTTCACGTGTTACTTTCGTGAAATAATTTTCATATATTTCATATATATGCTGCAAACCCACAGGGAAAAAGAAAAACGATTCCAAGGCCTTTTCATGTATTCAGAGCTACACCTCGTCAGGGAATGAAGACAGAAGGCAAGATGCCCATAAATATACACCGTAGCGGAAACCAAAGCAATTAGCACATACTTAACAAGAGTTAATGAGAGGCAATAGGAATTTTAACAAGATATTGTCAATTTTATACATTCCCGCACTGTTATTGAAGTTGTTTTTAAAATGGATAAATGCACATTCTAGAATATTTCTATTATGTCTGTTTTTAACAAGCGCTTTAGAACTATCCCACTTGATGCTATGATTACATCTTTACATATGGTTAAACAAAGCATTGGAATTATTAGCTGTTCTACACTCATATTTATGCTCTTTTACCCTAATATCTAACGTTTTACCCGTTTGGCCTATATATACTGAGTTACATTTTGTACATCCAGTCGAATACACACAACCAACAACATTTTCCGGGCTTTTCTTTATTAGGCATGATTTAACAGTATTATTAAACTTAAAGACTACATTGATGACAATTGCTTTAAGTAAAGTCGGAAGATATTGAAAATTAACATGGTAAGGTAGGCTAAGGATATTTTTACGCTCAAATTCCTTTACAGTTACATTATTATAATACCTATTCTTGGCTTTCTTAAGACAGTTATCTAAGAATGAAATAGGATAACATAATTTAGTGCCAATATTCATGTATTGCATAACTCGGAATCTAAAAATTCAGGACTGACAACTGTAAGAAATATAGCAGAGAAAATAGAGGATTTAATCAAGGGATGATGGTCAGAATAAAAATGCACATATGAGTTATTATTAGTAGGCTTGCGATAGACTTCAAATTTGAACTGATAAGAGCATCTCCAAACTTTTAGATCCAGAAAAGATAGGCTTCCATCATTTTCTTTTTCAACTGTGAACTTAATAGATGGGAGTAAATTGTTGAGGCAATGTGAGACCAGCATCCTTTGCCATCTCTCCTGGCATCCTTTTTCGGAACTTTACTCTCCCTCTTCTCTCTATAGAAATGTCCATTTCCTCACACTACTTTGTAGTTGCATAATGAATGGCCTTCTCCACAATTTCATTGCGCTGATCTTCAAGAAACAGTTTTAGAGCTTGGAGCTTCACAATGCACTTTTCAAGGCTGATTCCAACTGTTTGCAAATACTTTTGTGTGAGATTAATTTCTTCCAGGACTTCACACCAGAAAGAAAGGTAAATTTTGCATTGCCAATAAAAATAAAAATTTATTTTATAGTGGAAATTAACATTAAGCTGTTGTAATAGTTTGAACATTTTTTAATTTTTTTTCTTTCGCGAATTTTTCATTTGGTTTGAAAACTTGTACTTGTATTTCAACTCTCCCGATGCACCCCCCTCCTGATTGTCACCCGGGGCGGACCGCCCCCCCTCGCACCCCCTTAGTACGCCACTGCTTCGTCAATTACTTCACCCCTCATTTTAAACCTTATATCAGCTGGCTGATTACAGCTTTTAGGATGAAATTGCATAACCTTAGTTTTGTAACATTAAAAAGAATATCATGTTTCTGCGAATACACTTCGCAGACTTTTAGTAGCCGATCCAGACCTTTAATAGAGGGACTTAACACTATATCATCGGCATAAACTAAGTTATTTATCCTTGTGTTATCTATACAACATCCTACGAGAGAGCAAGGAGCCTTGTCTCACCCCGCAAGAGGAGCCAAAACACTCGGATAGTACATTGCCCCACCTAACTGTAAAAGATTGGTGGGAATACCAAAATTTCAATACATTTAATGTGTACATGGGAACTTTACTGTCTTCTAGTTTCTTAAATAAAATAGTGGTTCACTCTATCATATGCCTTGCTTATATCTAGGAAACAGCTATAAATAGTTCAATTACTGTCAATGTATTTAGATATTTCCTTAAGTACATAGACACAGGTCAGTTGAGTGGGACCTTTTAAAACCAAACTGATTAGATGTTCATAGGTAATCCTTTAATCGGAGTAACAAGAGTTTTTCTAGTAGTTTCGAGAAGTAGGAAGCGACAGCAGTAGGCCTGTAATTATTGCTGGACAGAATGTGTCCGTACTTATTTTTGACCAGAGGTAAGATATATACTAGGCCGGGTCGAAAATAGGAATTTTTTTTATTTCTTAAAAAGTAAACTATGTGAGAAGGTTTTTTTAATCACTTTAACAAAATATTAAAAAATAAAGCATATGCTACCCTACTACCCCTATCACATGCCCCTCCTTTTTTACCTTCATATTTGCATATGTTTAATGTTACATGATAAGTTGTTTGTTTAATGCTTGATATTTTTGTTTCAGATAAATATAAATAATTTTTCAGATAAATAGAAATAATTTGCATTTGTTTTAATTGTAATTTGAATTATCATAAATTATAAATTACATATAATTTGATTTTACTTCTGAATATAAACTATGACTACTAGAAGCAAGTCCTCAAATGCAGCCTTTGGATATCCTACGGAATTCCTAGCAGCCATGACTCCTTCAAAAGCAGATGTTGTGAGACACTACCTTTTTGTGCGCCTTTCGTGAAGAAGCAAAATCAAAAGGATCAGCAACTGCTAATGATTGTTACAGGGTTGTTGTAAAAGATATTGAAGACATTTGGATGAAGTTTTCTTTTGATACGATTAACACCAAAGGTATCTATCGTAAAGTCATTCGACTAATAGAAGTAGTATGATGAAATGTTTGATGTATCTTCTTGTGAATGCTATGATAAGGGAATTCATAGGAAATCTTGCAGCCTGCAGGTGTAAGGATAATATACCAATGGCAGAATGGGAGTCTTTTGTGGGTCAAAAACAAAGAAAAAAAGTAAGTTAGGACCAATTGATCGCATAGCTAGTTCAACAAAGAAGAGATCCTTAGCAAGAGCCCAAGAACCACAAAACCGTCAACTAAAAGCACAAGAAGAAATCACTGAAGCCACCAATGTTTTACCATCGGAATTTATAGAAAATACCGAAGAAGACGTGGATGTAGATTCAGAGAGTCAGGATGTAGATTATGAGGCCGATTTAGAATTGACAGAATATTCAGAACAGGCACTCCAATAAAAACCCAGCATTAACAGCAGATCGTTATCGTGTAAGTTGTAGAGCTGCAGCTGCAATAGTCAATGCAGCTTTAAAAGATATGGGGATCCTTAACCACACCAACATGCTTGACAAAAAGAAATTAGAAAGAGAAAGAAATCACATGGGTGAAACAAATACTTTTAGGTCTAAATCTGAAGTTGGAGTGCCTTGGATTTGATGGAAGGAAAGATAACACATTAACTAAAATTGGAAAGATAAAAGAAGAACACTATGTTATTGTGAAAGAACTTGGAAGCATCTATGTAGACCATGTCACACCAGATAATGGAACTGCTCGCTGCATAGCAGAAGAGTTGATAAATATTATTACAGACTCGAACAGCACAGATAGTATCAAACCTTTACTGTGTGATGGTACTCCTGTAAATACAGAAGAAATGGTGGAGCCATAAAACTGATTGAAATTCATCTTAACAGACCAGTGCAGTGGTTGGTGTGCCTCTTGCATTTGAATGAGCTGCCTTTTATGCACGTCTACAAAGCCATTGATGTTAAAACAACAGGTCCAAATACTTTTGTGGGTTCAATTTCTTTGCATGGGGCTTTATCAAATCGCACGTCTATCAGACGAAGAAATGCTGCGGAACGATTTGAGCTGTGCAGGGATACTGATGGGCGTCACGTTGAATCCTACTCTTAATTATTTAATAAATGTTACCACTTTATCATTTTATTATTGAATTCCATATAATTTCCAAGTGCTTCACAAAAATAGATCATGACTTTATGTACACCCTGTATATATATAAATATGAAAATTATTTCACGAAAGTGACACGTGAAAAATATTTATGATGAATAAAACCACGAAGGGAAAAGAAACGCAAAGTGGTGCTCAAGCGCTTTCGTCTAATGACATTCTCAGGAACACTGGAGTGAAAGGAGAGTTCAAGACAATATATAGGTTACAAAAATAAACATATATATATATATATATATATAGTAAGCATAGAAATAAAAATTTGTGGGAGGAGCAAACACATTTGTACGAAAAAATGACAATTTTAGCACTTTGCCCGAAATTCAACATAAATTCAAATGGCTTGTTTCCATCCAATTTTTTATAGTTATTGTCTGAATGGTAAACAAGTCACAAAAGAATAAAGAAATAAAAATAAATATAAATTGGAAAAAATTACAAAATAATGCCTTAGTGCAGTGGTTCCCAACCTTTTCACCACAAAGGACCCCTTTTATTTTTATTTTTTTCCCACGGACCCCATGTTTTTGAAAGATTCCGTCTACCAAACAAACTGTTTTTATTAACTAATAATTAACTCGTTTTCTCATTTTTCACTATCAAATAAAGGACATATAAGAGAGTATGCAATTAAAATACAGCGTATTAAAAAAGTATTAATAATTCCAGCCAAGAGCAAGGAAACTTGAAATTTTAGTCTGAGCGCCCTTATCGTGGGTAAATGTACGATTTCCATTGGAGCCTCTCGAAATATTGAAAGCTCACGGACCCCCAGTACTACCTTCGCGGACCCCCAGGGGTCCGGGGACCCCAGGTTGGGAACCACTGCCTTAGTGATATATACGTCACAACCGAAATAAACATAGACATAAACCAGCAGATAAAAAAAAACAAATTGTAAATGGAGTCTACAAATTCAAGCTGAAAAGGAAAGTTTACAATCAATTTAATAGATGATGCCAATATGATATATATGTCACAAAAAAATAATATAAAGAAATAAACCAAAAAAATAAATTGAAAAATAAATTGTAAGAGAGGCACCCAAATTTATAAGGGAAAAAATTACCAAAGGTTTTTTAGTTATTGTCTGAATCATGCATACTATGGTCACAAACGAATAAAAAAGTACAAGTAAATATAAATTGGAAAACAAAATGATGCCTAGATGATATATAAAGAACTATAAAAATATATACGACATATATAAGGTATATATATATATATATGAAATATAAACGCAATATATATGAGGAATATATATATATACATAAGGGTAAAATTACCAAAGGTTTTATAGTTATTGTCTGAAACATCCGTAGGTCACAAAAGAATAAAGAAATAAAAATAAATATAAATTGGAAAAATTACAAATAATGCCTCAAAAAAAAAAAAAAACGTACAACTACACATGTACACATATACACCCGCATAACCAATATATATATATATATATATATATATATATATATATTAATATATATATATTATATATATATATATATATGAAATACGCATACAACAATAAATTGAAAAATAAAATTGTAAGAAAAACATACAAATTTATAAGGAAAAAGAGACGAAAAACAAATTTTTACCAAAGGTTTAGCAACCTGCCCTTTTTGTTTAATTCCATTCTGAAGGAATTCAGAGCAACGGGATCGAGTTGAAACAGACCTTTACTCGTGTTAAAGTTATTTGTAAGTTGAATTATAGCAGACTCAAGAATATTTCTATTAACAATGTTGCTAGAGTGAAACAAAACTGAAGCATTATTCCAATCAATACAATGGGATAACTCTGACAAATGGGCAAAAAGGGCACTGGACAACTGTCCAGTTCTAACGGAATATTGATGCTGTTTTACACGCGTTTGCAAATCCTTTCCCGTCTGACCTATGTAAAAGGAATCACATTGCTTACACCCAATTTTATAGATAATGCCTAAATTATTGGTAGGGCTATTTTTTACTATGATGTTTTTCACAATATTGTTATATGAAAAAAACACTGATATCCAAAAGTTTAAGTACATTAGCAATGCCTAAAAAGCCCGGGAAAAATGGAAGTACTAAAATATTCTTTGACAAGGTGCGAGTGTTATTATTCACACGATAGAAGGTTCGTTTAGCCTTATTAAGACAAGATTCCATGAACGCAGATGGGTAACACAGCTCACTTCCAATATCGTTGATATTTTCCAATTCAGCATCGATGTATTCCGGACTGGCGATCGTAAGAGCGCGGAGAAACTGAGGAAAATATGTCCTTCTTAATAGGGGTGTCATGTCCAGAGTAAAAGTGTACGTAGGACAAATTGTTTTTTTTTTTCCGATAGATACTAAACTTAAAACCTGGGCTATCCCTATGTACACGCACATCCAAAAACGGGATTGAGTTGTCTTGTTCCACTTCAAAAGTAAACTTAATGGAGGGGACTTGGTCATTTAACTGAAGGAGGAAATCATCCAGGTCACGATTCATGGGCCAGATACACAAAATATTATCGACGGAATCTTGTCTTGATAAGGCTAAACGAACCTGCTATCGTGTGAATAATAACACTCGCACCTTGTCAAAGAATATTTTAGTACTTCCATTTTTCCCGGCCTTTTTAGGCATTGCTAATGTACTTAAACTTTTGGATATCAGTGTGTTTTTTTCATATAACAATATTGTGAAAAACATCATAGTAAAAAATAGCCCTACCAATAATTTAGGCATTATCTATAAAATTGGGTGTAAGCAATGTGATTCCTTTTACATAGGTCAGACGGGAAAAGATTTGCAAACGCGTGTAAAACAGCATCAATATTCCGTTAGAACGGGACAGTTGTCCAGTGCCCTTTTTGTCCATTTGTCAGAGTTATCCCATTGTATTTATCCAAATAATGCTTCAGTTTTGTTTCACTCTAGCAACATTGTTAATAGAAATATTCTTGAGTCTGCTATAATTCAACTTACAAATAACTTTAACACGAGTAAAGGTCTGTTTCAACTCGATCCGATTGCTCTGAATTCCTTCAGAATGGAATTAAACAAAAAGGGCAGGTTGCTAAACCTTTGGTAAAAATTTGTTTTTCGTCTCTTTTTCCTTATAAATTTGTGTTTTTCTTACAATTTTATTTTTCAATTTATTGTTGTATGTATGTATATGTGTATATATGTGTGTGTGTGTATATATATATATATGTGTGTGTGTGTGAGTGTGTGTGTATTTGGTTATGCGGGTGTATATGTGTACATGTGTAGTTGTATGTATTTTTTTTTTTTGAGGCATTATTTGTAATTTTTCGAATTTATATTTATTTTTATTTCTTTATTCTTCTGTGACCTACGGATGTTTCAGACAATAACTATAAAACCTTTGGTAATTTTACCCTTATATATATATATATATAATATATATTATATATATATATATATATATATATATATATATATATTCCTCGTATATATTGTTTATATTTCATATATATGTCGTATATATTTTTATAGTTCTTTATATATCATCTAGGCATCATTTTGTTTTTCAATTTATATTTACTTGTACTTTTTTATTCGTTTGTGACCATAGTATGCATGATTCAGACAATAACTAAAAAACCTTTGGTAATTTTTTCCCTTATAAATTTGTGTGCCTCTCTTACAATTTATTTTTCAATTTATTTTTTTGGTTTATTTCTTTATTTTATTTTTTTGTGACATATATATCATTTTGGCATCATCTATTAAATTGATTGTAAACTTTCCTTTTGAGCTTGAATTTGTAGATTCCATTTACAATTTTTGTTTTTTTTATCTGCTGGTTTATGTCTGTTTATTTCGGTTGTGACGTATATATCACTAAGGCATTATTTTGTAATTTTTTCCAATTTATATTTATTTTTATTTCTTTATTCTTTTGTGACTTGTTTACCATTCAGACAATAACTATAAAAAATTGGCTGGAAACAAGCCATTTGAATTTATGTTGAATTTCGGGCAGTGCTAAAATTGTCATTTTTTCGTACAAATGTGTTTGCTGCTCCCACAATTTTTTTATTTCTATACTTACTATATATATATATATATATATGTTTATTTTTGTAACCTATATATTGTCTTGAACTCTCCTTTCACTCCAGTGTTCCTGAGAATGTCATTAGACGAAAGCGCTTGAGCACCACTTTGTGTTTCTTTTCCCGTCGTGGTTTTATTCATCATAAATAATTTTCATATATATATATATATATATATATATATATATATATATATTATATGATTCCCTGACGAAGTGTGTACTTCTGAATACACGAAAGGCCTTGGAATAATTTTTCCTTTTCCTTGTGGGTTTGCAGCATATATATATACACACCTCGTTCAGGTCCTCTCTTCACGCGAAGGTCAAGCTGGTGGCCCCGACTCTTGGCCTGGCTTGGTGGAGGAGGCGAGTTGCTCTCTTGCGTTCTCCACCGCACATACTATATATATATATATATATATATATAAGCACTAAAATCACAGAATAACACGTGATCTTATTAATAAGCAAACAACCACAGGGAAAAGGAAACACGAAGTCCGAGCGCTTTCGTGATATATCACGAAAGCGCTCGGACTTCGTGTTTCCTTTTCCCTGTGGTTGTTTGCTTATATATATATATATAATATTATATATAATATGTATATGGAAAGAAGGACCAACACAGTACCCAACATTATCGTTTATTTTTTGTACTTTAGACGTTTCGACATCTTTTGTCATCATCAGTGAATTATAAATCTTAAAACCTTAAAACAGAAATAAGAATAAATAATTAAAATTACATCAATACAAAGAAAATTAAAATCATTAAAATTACATCAATACAAAAGAAAATTAAAATTATTAAAATTAAATTAAAATTACTTCAACTGGTAAATACGCAGTTTTTACCTCAACCTCCATATTCGGCAGAAACTAAGAGAAAACTGTATGGTCAATTAATTGGAAGGTATGATATATCTATGAAAGTAAGTTGGTTGGTTAGTTAGAAGAGCTGTAATTTGTAAGATGAACTATTGTTAATGGAGGGTTTGTTTCTATAGATGTACAAAGATTCTAAAATTCGGAGTTCTGTAAGGTATTGGATCTTGTTAGAATTTCAAACTGAGTTTTGTGAAGGGGATGGTGGTTTTCATTACTATGGTTTCTTATTGCGGATTGTGGTGGACTACTGAGGGGACGGTTGGTATGGACTGATAAGCCCAAATGTTGAGAAAGGCGTACCTCCAGTTGGAGTAAGTACTGCCAATATACGCAGCCTTGCAGCTGTCGCACGTGTATTTATAAACATCATTAGGGCATACAGTTTTGGGGAATTTGTCTTTGAACTTTAATAAATTTGATAATTTAAGTGGGTTGACGAGGGCGAATCTAAAATTTATTTGGGGATACCTAGACTTAAGCAATTTGGACACCTCACTTCGAATACGTAATGATAAATAAGCATAAAAAGGTAATTTAATATATCTGGTTTCTTTTTGTACTGTTGTTATGGGGAGTTTAGTATTAAAAGTGTTATTTAAAAATTTCTTTAATTGGTTGTCAAAAAGATTAGAAGGGTAGTAATTATTATTAAAGTACTGTCTTAAAAATTTAAATTCTTCGTTTAATGAAAAGTAATCTGAACAAAATTCGGTAACTTCTTGTTAATAATGTCAGTATAGCGGCCCATACGGAGGAGGTACCAATGGCAATGGGTGCCAGGTAAAAATTCACACACACTCAAATAGTGTGCAAGATTCGGTCTAACCTTTTCTTCAACAGATCCACAGAAGAACTGTTCACAACTTCTGAAGATAACCTGTTCCACGTGTCACAGATCTTATAGGTAAAGTAATTCCCACACACACTAGTCCTAAACCGTTTCAATCCAACTTCCAACCATTGTTGCGAGTTGGGTTATCATTTAAACTAAACATGCTTCTAAAACCGACATCGTTGAACACGCGTTACGAGCTTGAAAACCTCGATGAGTTGACCGCGTAGCCTCCGAGTTTCCAGCGGAAGCAAATTCAGGGCGCCTAAGCGTCGATTGTAGCCCATATGCCTAACGGAAGAGATTAACTTTGTGGCCCTCGCCTGCACTCGCTCCAGCCTCTCAATATCTTTCCTGAGGGTGGGCGACCAGAACTGCACAGCATACTCCAGGTGCGGCCGAATCAGAGAATTGTACAGAGAGAGCACAATCTCCTTGTTCCGAAATCGAAATTGCCTCCTGATATAACCCAACAGCTTCTGGGCTCTTTTCCACCTCTACGCACTGTTTGGTAAACTTAAGGTCACTGCTAATTAGCACACCCAAATCCTTTTCCAAATCAGTCGCCTCGATATTACTCCCCAACATGGAGTTGTCCGACTTGGGATTGGCGTAGCCAATGTGCATCACCTTGCATTTGCCCAAGTTAAACCGCATTTGCCATTTGTCGGAACACACTCCTATCCTACATAGGTCCGCACGCAGCTGCTCGATTGCCTCGGGCGTCCCAACATTGGCCTCAAGCTTCGTGTCATCAGCGAATTTCGCGATCCTACTGACGATGCCACCGTCGATATCATTTATGTAAATGATAAACAACAGTGGCCCCAAAACGGAACCCTGAGGAATCCCGCTGGTGACCGAGGCCCAACCCGAGCTAGCCCTTTTAATTACAACCCTCTGCCGCCTATTCTTCTGCCAATTTTCAATCCACCTACCTACTTCCCCACCGATACCCAGGGCGCGCACTTTGGCCATTAGCCGGCGGTGAGGTACCTTATCAAAGGCTTTCTCAAAGTCGAGATAAAGTATATCAATCACCCTACTCTTATCATACTCACTCAACATGACGTGGAAAAACTCGAGCAAGTTGGTGAGACGACCTATGCCGTCTAAACCCATGTTGGTAGTCCCCAAGCAGCTTGAAGGAATCCATATGGTCAACAATCCTATCTGCTATTATCCCCTCTAATAATTTACCTACAACCGAAGTGAGACTAATGGGACGATAGTTCCCTGGACTTTCGCGATCCCCTTTCTTAAAGATAGGGGTCACGTTGGCTTCCCTCCAGTCACCAGGCACCTGGCCCGTCTCCAACGATTTGTTGAAGACTGTAGCCAGGTAGGGAGCCACATCGTCGCGTACCTCCCGCAACACTGGGGAGAAACTGGTCTGGCCCAGGAGCCTTAAACGCGCTCAGTTTGTCTATTCTATCGGCAACGACTGTCGCGGTACACCGAACACTATTCAAGCCAGCACCTTCGTGCCTGACGCCTGGCTCGGGGATGTCCTCCCTGGTGAACACTCCCACAAAGTACTCATTCAGCACATTTAGCGATGTCCGCGTCGGAGTTCCGCAGAGCGCCGCTTCGGTCCTAATGGGCTTCGGTCTAATGGCCTTTCTACTATTAACATAACTGAAGAACTCCTTAGGGTTCCCCTTGCAGAGGCTTGCCACCCGGAGTTCTTTGTTACGTTTCGCTAGCCTAACCTTCGCTTTCACTTCCCTGCACAGCCGGACATACGCCTCAGTGTTCTCATGAGAACGATTGGCCTTCGCCCTCCTATACGCAGCTTTCCTATTTCGGATAGCCGAAGCGATGTCCCGACTGAACCACTTAGGCTGCGTTGAAGCAGGGGTGACCGGTTTTGAGGGTATGGCAGCAGACTGCAGCACCATAAACTGATCCCGGAATGCACTCCACACTTCCTCAACATCGCCACCGACCTCTAACCCCATCTCACCTACGCTATCCCGGAGGCAAAATCCGCCCGCCGTAGATCGAGCTTACTGCCTCTAGAGTTACTACGCTTCACCCCAGGGACGCAGACACAGAACCTAATCAGACCGTGATCACTCCCGCCCAACGATTCGTGAACGGTGAGGCCAGTGACGAGGTTGTCTTCAGTCGTGAATACTAAGTCTCCAACGCTTTCGCCTCGTGTAGGCCCATTGACCCATTGAGTGAGGAAGTTCTCATCAGCAAAGTCAACTAGCCTCCTCCCTTCGGCATCAGCAGTCCTGTCTTCCCAGTTTATACCGTAACTGTTGAAGTCTCCTAAAACTAAGATTACACACACCATGTACCCTAGCAGGCTACGGAGTTCGGTGTACAGGGCCGTATCCTCCTCGAGGAGATGCGGAGGTCTGTACACCAAGATTAACCTATAGTTCGTCCCTCCCACGTTCAGATCGACGCCAAGCAGCTCCCGTGCCGATCGGAACTGGCAGTCAACCGGACTCAACGTGTCCCTCACGTATATTAGTACCCCACCCCCTTCCCCACGGGTGCGGTCTTTGCGAAACATTCTATACCCGGAAATTTCGAACTCCCCAACGTAGTCCCTACGATCAGTATGAATCTAGGACTCGGTGATAGCAACGATATCCTGGTATTCTGATGCTAAGAGCGCCCGTAGTTCGCAAAACTTATTCCTTATCGACCTAGCATTAAAAAGCACTGCACGGAGGGAGCCTTCCTTATTCTGACCGCCCCCTAGCATGACCCGTTATCCGAACAGCCAGGGCTGTCGGGATTTGAAGAGCTCCTCACCAACGAGGGGGGCAACTTCCGCAGGAGGCTGAGCCCCCTCCAACGGGGAAGGAGGGTCACCCACCTGTACATGGACGCACCCTTCAGTTGAAGGTACTTCCGCCAGCGGCTCAACATCATCTCCCCGGTGGGAGCCCATCATCAATCCCCGGCCTTGACCTCACCATACGGTATAGTTGCCGGTCAAGCAGCGTGCCTAGCACACCTTTACTCTTGTTATTGAGGTGGACACCATCCCTCTGATACAGGTCTCACCTGCCCGAAAACACGTCGAACGGGTCAACAAACTTCACGCCCAGTGGGACGCACGAGAGAGAGATTCCTTTTCTTTCCTCACGTCCGCAAACATCCTGGAATCATCAGAAATCGAAAAACACACCTGGTGTTCAAGGAGAGAAAAACAAAAGAATGTTTTTGTTCTTCCAAAAGGCCCGCGAAAAGTTAGCGTCTTCCGACCCTATATAAGCCATAATTCACTAAACTCGCCCTCACTTTGCTCGTTACTCCTCAACAATCTCCTCTTTCACGTAGCGCCGTTCGGCCTCAGTCCCTCAAGCAACACCTCAACAATACACGAAGCGAATCAACACTTGAGGCGACCTACAATTTCATCCCGCCGGAAGCAAACATCACTCTACCGGCGTCATCTTTCTGGCCCCCCTGGCTTCACTCATCCTTCACCACAATTCGATCGGCGCCCGTTCAACAAGTATCTCAACAGGCCCTCAGCACATCCTCCTGCGTTAATTATACTGCGTGTTTGCAGTTAAATGTATATAATGTTACGGCATACGGGAGGTGCCCCCTTGGGGCATTGGTTTCTGCGGGTATGTAGAAGAATTACGGCATTTGGAAGAGTGAGGCCCATGGTGTAATGGTTATCGCATCTGACCGGCAATCGGAAGATCCCGGGTGGTTACCTCATTTTTTCATTTGTTTCGTTCTCTCTCTCTCGTCTTGCGCGGAATATCTCCTATACAAGCGTCGTTCTTTACGTTAATTATACTGCGTGTTTGCAGTTAAATGTATATGTTACGGCATGCGGGAGGTGCCCCCTTGGGGCATTGGTTTCTGCGAGTATGTAGAAGATACGGCATTTGGAAGAGTGAGGCCCATGGTGTAATGGTTATCGCATCTGACCGGCAATCGGAAGATCCCGGGTTCGATTCCCGGGTGGTTACCTCATTTTTTCATTTGTTTCGTTCTCTCTTTCGTCTTGCGCGGAATATCTCCTATACAAGCGTCGTTCTTTACGTTGATATATATATATATATATATATATATATATATACATATATATATATATATATATACATATATATAATACAGAGTGCTTAATTTGTAAATGAAAAAGAAGTGGAACGCAGGTGAAGCCCTTACAGTTAGGGGGTCTGGGGGAGCGCTGTAAGCTCCCCCAGCGGGGTCCGGGGCGGCGCCCCGGAAACCAACGCATTTTAAGCGCTTTTTCTGCGAAAACTGCGCAACATGCAAATGAAAGTTCTTCGAATACAATATTATTTTAAAGAAAAAGTTAGACTGTGATTGCAACATCTAAGTGAAATGTTATTTCATCTAAGTTAAACAAAATATTATATGTATTTGAAACAAAATAAAATTGCTTTACTTACATGCTATTGCTATATATAGCAAGTTGATAGAATAATCACATTAATTTCCACACACACTCCAAACTTCTTTCTGCTTGATCGACTAGTTTTCGCTTTCTACTGTCTGTATTTCGTTGGATTTTAAATTACGAAATTACGTTGCTGACCTTTTTATTAAAATAAAAAACTTTTTTTTTTAATTAGGTTTTAAATTAAAAGTACCGGAACGGTGTTCCGGAGCGTTCCGTCACAAATTAAGCACTGTGTGTGTGTGTACTGTGTATATATATATATATATATATATATATATATATATATATATATATATCAGGGTTGGGTTAACTTCCAAAATTAACTAAAGTTTGGTTAAGTTAATCAAGGTAATTATAAACCTGTAATTATGTGGGATCACCTTGTATGTGTGGTTGTCAATGTCTGATAAATTATATGTATTTTTTTGTATATTATACAGGGCAAGACATAAGAATAATTTTTTCTATAAGCTTTTATTATTTTTCTGTTTCTTCTAAATAAATTAAATTTGTTTATGGTCTCAACTCATCTTTTCTCAACAAGTCTCAACTTTTACGCATATACAGTAATAGTTTCCCATTGTAAAAATGAAGGCAAAATGAATTTAATAACAAATTTTTTTCTAAACTGTATGTTTTATATTGTACACTGTTGACACTGAACATAATCGAGATTCCTTACCAACAATAGTCAAATTAGACAAATAAAATATATACACTTCACTTACAAATTAAACACGCTTGTTAACTTTACAAAAGATGAGGTTCTCAAACCTTTCATCTCTTAGCCTATTACATTTCACTCAAAGATAAAAACAGCATTTTTACAGGAAAATTAATTGAAGTTAATCAAGTAATTTGGAGATATTTCAGTTAAGTTAAGCTTTTTTTAAAATTTAACTAGTTAAATTAAATTAATTATCATAACTTTATCGGTTAATCGGCAAAAAAGTTAATTAACTTAATTGACGAAACCCTGGTGTATATATATATATATATATATATATATATATATATATATATATGATGAATAAAACCACGAAGGAAAGGGAACACAGAATGGTGCTCAAGCGCTTTCGTCTAATGACATCCTCATTCCTCAGGACTGAAGTAAATAAAGAGTTACAGCCTATATATAGGTTACAGAAAAAAAAAATATATATATAGATATACAATAAACTGAGAAATAAAAAATTAAAATTAAACATAAAAGGATTGTGGGAGGAGCATACAAATTTGTAAGGAAAACTACCGATTTTTAGCACAAGATCAAATGAATTGTTTCCAATCAGTTATAGATAATTAAAAAAAAAAATACAAATTTATACTGGAAATCTGCCCGGGTTTTAGCACTCTGCCCTTCTTGTTTAAGGTTCGATGTATATAAAAATAAATTGAAAAATAAAAGTTATTAGAGTAGCATACAAGTTTACCAAAAATTTAGCGTTCTACCCTTCTTATCTAAATCTGTTCTGAAGGAATTCAAAACAACAGGATCGAGTTGAAAAAGACCTTTGCTTATGTTGAAGTTATTTGTAAGTTGGATAATGGCAGACTCAAGAATATTTCTATTAACAATGTTGCTAGAGTGAAATAAAACTGAAGCATTATTCCAATCAATACAGTGGGATAACTCTGACAAATGGACAAAAAGGGCACTGGACGACTGTCCTGTTCTAACGGAATATTGATGCTGTTTTATACGTGTGTGCAAATCCTTTCCCGTCTGACCTATGTAAAAGGAATCGCATTGTTTACAACCAATTTTATAGATAATGCCTAAATTATTGGTAGGGCTATTTTTTACAATGATATTTTTCACAATATTGTTATATGAAAATACTACATTAATATCCAAAAGTTTAAGTACATTAGCAATGCCTAAAAAGCCCGGGAAAAATGGAAGTACTAAAATATTTTTTGACAAAGTACGAGTGTTATTATTCACACGATAGAAAGTTCGTTTTGCCTTGTTGAGACAAGATTCCATAAACACAGATGGATAACACAGATTCGTAATTCCCTTAGGGCTATCGAGGTTAAGTTAGATTTTCCGGCAGCAATTAATGCGATCTGTGTTGAAGTTAGGGCGCGTAGTATTAGTTTTAATTTTGTCGTTGTTTATAGACCTCCCGTTCAACCCCTCGATATAGATACTAGATTTTACTCACTTCTTTGTAATTTTATTGACAATCGGAATAGTATAATTGTCGGAGACTTTAACTGTCCTAATGTTAATTACGAGAATTTTACGGGTAACGAAGAGGGTTTGAGACTGGTTGAGTTTATGGTCGATAACTTTTTACGACAGATAGTTACCCAACCAACGCGCGGTGATAATATCTTAGATTTGGTGATGACGAACGGCGAGAATATAGTCGAAAGTTTAGAAGTAGGCGAGAGTTTAGGATGTAGCGATCATCAAATTCTTAGGTTTAAGTTATTGATAGAAAACACACAGGATAGTAACGTAATAGAAGTCCCTGATTTTCGTAGGGCTAATTTTGATAGTTTTGCTGATAGGATGAGAGTAGTGGACTGGGATAACTTATTTATGGGTAATGATACGAATTTGCGTTGGGTGGCGTTTAAAGAAAGTTTTAGGAATATTGAAAGGGAGTTTATTCCTCGTAGGCCCAAGCGCGTTAGAAATCGTGGTAGGCCGAAGTGGTGGACTAGGGAAGTAGGCGAGTTCATAAACGAGCGTAATAGAGCGTATAGACTTAACAAGCGCAATGGCCAGGTAGCTAACTTTAATAGATATATCGAGCTTAGACGTCAGGTTAAAAGATCAGTTAGGAATGCCAAGCGTAATTTAGAGATAGTTATAGCTGCGGATAGTAAACATAATCCAAAAAAGTTTTTTGAATACGTAAATAATCGTAAGCCGGTAAAGGATAACATAGGCCCTCTATTGGATGTAAATGGCGCTTTGGCTTCTGACGCTCAGGCGATGGGTATTTTCAATAACTTTTTTGCGACAGTTTTTACCCTAGAGGACGTAAATAATGTCCCCGACGTTGACGATATCGTTCCATTTAGTAGCGAGACTATTTTAGATGAAATAACTGTTTACGAGGCTGAGATTGCGCATTATATCGATAGGCTAAAAGTTAGCAAGGCTCCAGGCCCTGACGCTTTTTATCCTAGACATTTGAAAGATTTGAAAGACGTTATCGTAGGCCCCTTAGCGAAGATTTTTAATCAGTCACTCGAAACGGGGATTATTCCTGAAGACTTCAAATTAGCTAACGTCACGCCTATTTTTAAAAAAGGCGACCGCGCGGTAGCTAGCAATTATAGGCCCATTAGCTTAACGTCAATTGTCGGTAAACTTTTGGAATCCGTAGTTAGGGATCGTATTATCGATCACTTAGAAAGTAGGGGTTTGATTAATAGTAGTCAGCACGGGTTTCGACGCCATAGGTCTTGTTTAACAAATTTGTTAGAATTTTATAACGAAATAGTGCGCGAATACGATAGGCATAGGGCAGCTGACGTTATTTATTTAGATTTTAAAAAGGCGTTCGATACAGTTCCGCATAGGAGACTAATTGCGAAGGTTAAAGCGCACGGTATCCGCGGTCAGGTAGCTAACTGGTTAGAAGAATGGCTTCGTGCTAGGAGGCAGAGGGTCGTAGTTAATGGTAGTGAATCGGGGTGGTTAGAGGTAGGTAGTGGTGTCCCACAGGGTTCAGTGTTAGGCCCATTGTTATTCGTAATTTACATTAACGACATAGATGTAGGATTGATTAGTAACGTGTCAAAATTCGCGGACGATACTAAAATAGGCGGTAAGGTTGTTAACGAGGACGATAGAAATAGGATCCAAGACGATGTAGATAGGATTATGGAGTGGACGGATAAGTGGCAGATGCAATTTAACGTAGATAAATGTAAAGTTTTGCATATAGGTTCTCGCAACAATAATTACGTGTACACGATGGATGATAGGGATTTAGCGAGCGTTGACGAGGAAGTAGATTTAGGCGTACGCGTAACTAAAGATTTAAAGGTTAGGAACCAGTGCCTGGAGGCTTGCGCAAAAGCTAATAGGATGTTAGGCTTCATAGCGCGTAATTTCGAATTTAAATCGAAGGATATTATATTGCCCCTTTACAAGTCCCTAGTCAGGCCTCATTTGGAATATGCCGTTCAGTTTTGGTGCCCGTACTTGCGTGAGGATATTGATAGGTTAGAAAGGGTTCAGCGTCGTGCCACGAAACTTATTCCGGCATTGCGCAATAAGCCTTATGAAGATAGGATTAAAGTGTTAGACTTGTATTCACTCGAAACTAGGAGATTAAGGGGGGAGCTTATTGAAGTTTTCAAAATCGTTAATAACATCGATAACGTAAATTTTGACAAATTGTTCACTTTCGATAATAGTAATACTCGCAATAACGGATTCAAGTTGCGTGGCAGACGTTTCATTACTAATATCGCTAAAAACTTCTTTACGTTTAAAGTAATTGATAAATGGAATAATCTTCCCGCGTCAGTCGTTCATTCTACCAGCGTTAATGTGTTTAAGAACCGTCTTGACAGACATTTTAAAAATATTAACGTTGTTTAAAATTAAAAAAGAAAGTTAACAACAGGAGCTCTGGTGGTGGTGCTCGAGGATGAGTCTGTTGACGATGAATGCCAGCTTGTGACATGCCAGCGTGATGCCAGCAATAAAAAAAAAAAAAAAAAAAAAAAAATTAGACTAACACGAATGTAGATGTAGCTCATAGCGTAAACTAACCCACTTTTTGTTTAACTTTACCTACTTTTTTTTTTTTCTTATCCTCCTTACTTTGCATGTCTCTAACTCTTTTCTTGCATGTTTGTAGTTTGCATGGTATGACAGTGAGTTAAGACTGTGTTTGCATGGTTTGTAAGCGTTCTTATTTTACTTCTTTTCATCTTTCACCCCTCTCCTATATTCTCCGACTATTTTTCTGACTTGTCGGCAGTGGCCGGCGGATGATGATGGTGAGACTTTTTCCCTCTTTTTCTGAATGAATGTTAACCCACGAATGATAGGTGTTGCTCCTTACTTAACCCCTTATTCTCCTCTCTTCTCTTAACCCCCTACTCTCTCCTTTCTCTCGGGCTAGCCTTAGAGTGGATCTTAGGGTCTTTGTTAGCCTTAGCTTCTGTAGATCTGTAGATCACTTCCAATACCGTTGATTTTTTCTAATTCGGCATCGATGTATTCCGGACTGGCGATCCTAATGGCGCGGAGAAACATTGAAGAAAAAATGGCCTTCTTAGTGGGGGTGTCATGTCCCGAGTAAAAGTGTACGTAGGACAAATTGTTTGTTTTTTCCGATAGATATTAAACTTAAAACCTGGGCTTTCCCTATGTACACGCACATCCAAAAACGGGATTGAGTTGTCTTGTTCCACTTCTAAAGTAAACTTAATGGAGGGGACTTGATCATTTAACTGAAGGAGGAAGTTATCCAGGTCACGATTCATGGGCCAGATACACAAAATATCGTCGACGTACCGCAACCAATGGATGCCAACCCCCAGGATTCTCGGAATGTAAGTAATTTCGAAAAACTCCATATAAATATTGGAGAGGAGGGGTGACAAGGGGTTGCCCATGGCCATCCCAAAAACTTGTTGATAATACTCGTTATTGAAAGTGAATTTACAGTCTTTGATGCAAAGCTTAATAAGTTCCAAAACAATGTGTGAAGGTAGTGGCAGGTCATACTTATGTAATTCTTGGGAGAGAAAGTCAAGCATATCGTCAATCGGCACTTTTGTAAACAATGAACGAACGTCAAAACTGATCAATCTATCGTTGGTTTCAATACGTGCATTATTCAATTTTTCAGTAAGATCCATGGAATTTTTTACATGTGAATCAGAGATAGTTCCGAGAATGGAGGACAAGACTTTGACAAGCAATTTGGAGAGTTTATAAGTAATAGAGCCCACCGAGCTAATAATAGGGCGCATAGGGTTGCCAGGTTTGTGGGTTTTAATAAGACCGTAAAGGTAGGTAGGAGAAGGTGAAGTGGACATGAAAAGCGGAATTAAGTCCTAATGATCTTTAAGAATGCGTTTCAAGCCACTGTTAAATGATTTGATGACGTCATCCTGCGGGTTCTTCCTAAGTTTGCTGTATGTGGCGGGGTCCTGGAGAAGCTCGTTCATCTTTCTGATGTAGTCCACTTTGTCCATAATAACTATGGTGTTAGCCTTGTCTGCTTTAGTAATATGGAGCTCCCCATCTTTTTTTAATTGAGAGGCTATTGCGAAAACGTTTAGGAAAGTTATCTTCGTAACTGCTATTCGCCGCACTATAAACAAGGCCTTTAACTATGTCAAACAAATACTGAGGGAGAGTACACTGTTTTTCAAAAGAAGCGAGACTGTAACAAATTTGTTAGGCTTTGCATCAAAGACTGTAAATTCACTTTCAATAACGAGTGTTATCAACAAGTTTTTGGGATGGCTATTGGCAACCCCTTGTCACCCCTCCTCTTCAATATTTATATGGTTTTTCGAAATTACTTACATTCCAAGAATCCTGGGGGTTGGCATCCCTTGGTTGCGGTACGTCGACGATATTTTGTGTATCTGGCCCATGAATCGTGACCTGGATAACTTCCTCCTTCAGTTAAATGATCAAGTCCCCTCCATTAAGTTTACTTTAGAAGCGGAACAAGACAACTCAATCCCGTTTTTGGATGTGCGTGTACATAGGGAAAGCCCAGGTTTTAAGTTTAGTATCTATCGGAAAAAAAAAAACAATTTGTCCTACGTACACTTTTACTCGGGACATGACACCCCAACTAAGAAGGCCATTTTTTCTTCAATGTTTCTCCGCGCCCTTAGGATCGCCAGTCCGGAATACATCGATGCCGAATTAGAAAAAATCAACGGTATTGGAAGTGATCTGTGTTATCCATCTGCGTTTATGGAATCTTGTCTCAACAAGGCAAAACGAACTTTCTATCGTGTGAATAATAACACTCGTACTTTGTCAAAAAATATTTTAGTACTTCCATTTTTCCCGGGCTTTTTAGGCATTGCTAATGTACTTAAACTTTTGGATATTAATGTAGTATTTTCATAGAACAATATTGTGAAAAATATCATTGTAAAAAATAGCCCTACCAATAATTTAGGCATTATCTATGAAATTGGTTGTAAACAATGTGATTCCTTTTACATAGGTCAGACGGGAAAGGATTTGCACACACGTATAAAACAGCATTAATATTCCGTTAGAACAGGACAGTCGTCCAGTGCCCTTTTTGTCCATTTGTCAGAGTTATCCCACTGTATTGATTGGAATAATGCTTCAGTTTTATTTCACTCTAGCAACATTGTTAATAGAAATATTCTTGAGTCTGCCATTATCCAACTTACAAATAACTTCAACATAAGCAAAGGTCTTTTTCAACTCGATCCTCTTGTTTTGAATTCCTTCAGAACAGATTTAAATAAGAAGGGTAGAACGCTAAATCTTTGGTAAACTTGTATGCTACTCTAATAACTTTTATTTTTCAATTTATTTTTATATACATCGAACCTTAAACAAGAAGGGCAGAGTGCTAAAGCCCGGGCAGATTTCCAGTATAAATTTGTATTTTTTTTTTTTTTTAATTATCTATAACATTGGTTGGAAACAATTCAGTTGATCTTGTGCTAAAAATCGGTAGTTTTTCCTTACAAATTTGTATGCTCCCACAATCCTTTAATGTTTAATTTTTAATTTTAATTTTTTATTTCTCCGTTTATTGTGTGTGTATATATATATTTTTTTTTTTTCTGTAACCTATATATAGGCTGTAACTCTTTATGTACTTCAGTATTCCTGAGGATGTCATTAGACGAAAGCGCTTGAGCACCATTCTGTTTCCTTTCCTTCGTGGTTTTATTCATCATAAATATTTTTCACGTGTTACTTTCGTGAAATAATTTTCATATATACAGGGCGTCCCAAAAAAATGTATACACACTTTAACAGCTGATAGCTCAATTGATGTTTCTTTCTTTCCAAGTTAAACCCATTAGAATTAATAATGGCAGTCAGACAGCTTTGAACAAAGGAAATTCATTCTAGAATGCTACTGGAAGTGTGAAAACGCAGTTGAAGTGCAAAGACAGTTTAGGAGGGAGTTTCAAACAGATCCACCAACGCGACTTACCATCACTCGAATTAGAGATAAGTTTGAAGCCGATGGAACTGTTCAGAATGTCCACAAGAAGCGTTCCCGAAGACCACGGACATCGACAAGCCCCACAAAGCAAGAAAGAGTACTGGAAACGTATCACCAAAGTCCAAGAAAATCTGTGCGGCAAGCGAGTCGTGAGGTAGGAATTTCAGAATCGTCTGTCCAACGCATTTTGAAGCGCTGTCAATGGAAAAGTTACATTCCAAGATTAGTCCATGCTATTAATGAAGATGATCCGGACCGAAGAGTGGAGTATTGCGAGTGGTACTTGGCACGATGTGGATGTGGATTGGACGAAGGGGTTTCGTAGAATACCCTCCGCGTTCACCAGACCTCACACCACTAGACTTTTTTTTATGGGGATACTTAAAAGACAAAGTCTACGCTATAAAACCTGCAACAGTCGCTGAATTGAGAGCAGCCATTGAACGAGAATGCGCACAAATACCAAACGAAATGTTTCGTGATGTTTGCGATTCCATTGCTTTGCGTTATCAGTCAGCAGTGCCTGGACCAGAACGGACGTCAGTTTGAAAACGCGTTGACAAAACAATTAAATAATGTCTGTAGATTCTATTACATTTTGAAAATGAAATGTATTTTAATAAACACTGCCTTTATAAGTATTTAAAGTGTGTATACATTTGTTTGGGACGCCCTGTATATATATATATATATATATATATATATATATATATATATATATATATACAAGCAATGCCCACAAAGATGGTAGATTGTGACAAACCTATTAGTCTTCAACATGACCCCCCCCTTCCGGACACGACAGAGGTCAGAACGAGAGGCTAATTCTTACGACCACTTGTATGTGGTTTAGTGATAGATCCCGTTTCTTCAAATGTGCGGTACCACTGCACTATAGAGTTGTATTTAGGAGCTTTTCGAACACCATACACACGGCGAAACTCGCGCTGTGCCGCTGTCACACTCTCAAACTTAGCAAACCAAATTATTATTGTTGTTTTTGTTAATTTGCCGCCATCTTCGAAACTGGCATATGTCTCATAAGTCTGACAGCAGATAGCGCTCGTACGTCTGGCAGCGGATGGCATAGCCTATTACAAACTCCCACATTTTATGACTGCACGTGCAACAGATGAGCGCTGTATCAGTTCTCGGTAGATTCTCACAGCGTTTTTATTTTATCCATACCCAAACGGATCATCCTGTATATTCCCTTCACATCTATGCAGGCAGTAGGGAATAGCGCTTCCTGCTTCCTGTTTCAATTTTTACTTTTGTAATTTTTTGTGGAAAGAGCCGTGTCTTGGAACTCTTCGGTATTTAGTACCGAGCCGTAAAAAAACTACAGTATTTCACCATAATAATTTTTTTTATTTGTAATTTTTCCAAAGATTATCTCTTCGGTGAAATTTTCCCGCCACCTTTTGACATACATTTGAAATATAAAAAAATCGTTACTTAAAAACTAAAAGAATGTTTATTCGCAGTTCTACAAAGCTGATTCTTTTGAGCGAACTTTCGGATGGAATGACGGTACATATGGGAGAGGATCAGACCATTCCAGATGTGAAAATCAGACGCTGTTCCAAATCAAGCATTTACGTCCTTCATCCTTTGAGGTTCGACATTGTTTATATTTAAGATTTTTTTTAAAGAGTTGCTCGCGTTGGTGTCGTCGGTTAGGGATTGGACTCGGAACGTGAAGGTCTCGGGTTTGATTGCCACCGTCGTCGTCGCCGCCGCCGCCTCGCTTTTTAGTTTGAGGCGGCAACCTATTTTACTAATGCTCGGCCTGAGGTGATTCAGAGGTCACTCACGCTACACTACTTCAATGTGAACAAATAAGGATTTTGGACTTTGCATGCTTTGTAAAAAATTTTCGCTGGTTTGAAGTCTAAAATTTGAAGACGTTTAACAATGTGTAGCTTTGTGATTTTTAGAAAAAAATGTTAAGTTTGCAAATTGCAGAGTTGGTCAACATTTAGAGTAATTTAATTTGTTGAGCTTTTTTGTAGCATTACCTTTTTTTCAAATTTGTATCCTTATTTTATATGTTTTTAAAGGCTTTAGTTACTGTAAATAGTAAAAATAATATCTTTGCAGACACGTTGTGGTGCATAAATGCCACGATTCTCGCGTTGTCCTTGGTCCTGTATGTGGTCGTGTTAAGATCAGTGAGTGTAAGAACTCGGTGATTATCTGCCCTGCGAGATCTGTTGTTGTGAGCGAATGTCGGGCGATCACCGTGCACACACTGTGTCCCCAAAGGCCTCTTCTGGTTGGGGCTAGAACTCAAGGAGTTACTTTGGCACCCTTAAGTTTTCACTACCCAAAGCTCCTACAACATCTAAGTGTGGCTTCGTTGCATACGCATTTCAACTTATGGAATAGACCGCTGCATTTAGGTGATTATCGCAATTAGGGTTCTCCACCTCCTGCTGGGAACCCGACTAATAGTAGTAATTTATTATTATTGTTGTTGTTCTGACAAATTTTCACATTTTTAAAAATGTTCGGAACCGCTAAACTGATCGATCCGAAACTTGGTGTACATGATCTGTGGAGATGGACGATGCTATTTTGTTAAAGGGAAGTAACTACTTTAACAAGCGTGTCGTAAATGCGCGAATGAGTACTGAGGCAGTGTTTCCAGAACTGCTGATGTGGAAACTCATTTTCTGCGCTCGCACCCGTATTTCAGATAAAGTAATTAATACGATATCAAAGAAAATTGAAGAGATTATGAAGACAATACTTCATATCCTTGTGGGATTCATACAAGTATTTTACCCGCATACATTATTTTGATATATTCAGTTTGAATCATTTACATGAGCAAAATATTTAGGGAGGCCTCACCGTGTTTACATTAGTGTCCTGTACAGGAAATTAAATGTAGCACTAGATGTTGGCTTCTGATTCTGTTCTGTTAGATATATCAAACAATTGGTCCTAGTTCTTGGGTTTACGCTTGTGCCCATACTACTATACAGTTTTTTGTATTAGCTTTAAATGATGTAAGATTTGTCATGTTCGGACACTGTTTACTCACCCACCTGAAACGAAAATGATCATATCCACTCCTTAAAAGCCAATTAGATACTGTTAACGTTTAAGTAATTTTTTTTTAACAGATAAATGTTATTTGTCGTAATTCCATGTGTGTGTTTATAAGAGTTAGATTAGGACAAAAAGACTGCGGATGTAGAGTAAGAAATGGTGTGTAAATGTAGGTGTCATAAAGTTTGATTCCAAAGAAATGTTTGTACCACTTAGTGGGTTCACTGAACATCGAATAGCTTAAAAGTAATCATTTTTATTTTTAATTATTTTACGCAGGATGTGAAGGTGTGATTACTGGAACTTGCGATATTATGGTTCACGAGGACTTTAATCTGCTTCCAATGCCTTTCTCCGATAATGCAGCTTCACCCGTAGATGGAAGGCCTCCCCTCTTACCCCCCGGACTTCCTCACGAGTTCGTAAAGGTAAATGTTTCATGGTTGCGGAATAGATAAGGTGACGAATTCAAGGCTCGCATTCAGCGTGCGAAATTCCCGCTGGCCAGTTGACCCGAGATCAGTTGTTTTCACATCGGATCAGTAATTTTCATAAGACAGCTGGTCCGAGTGGCGGCAGTGTTTCCAGAACACTGCCACTATGGAGACCAGCTGTCTTATGAAAATTACTGATCCGATGAGAAAACAACTGGCCTTAGGCCAACGGGCCAGCGGAGATTTCGCACGCTGCTCGCATTAGGAAAATAAAAAAAAATAGAAAATGCTGCGGTTCTTGAAGTAACCAATCAAATTTTTTTCATTGTCAGTAATTTGTAAATTTTATTTTTACGTATGTTTAAGGTTTATTTTACATAATATTCGTATAAATATATTCAGATAATAATAATAATTAGGATGCAACACGTTTGTATGAGATTTGCCTGTAAAGAATATTTCAACCCATCCGTGGGAATTTCGGTGTGTGTGTGTGTGTTTTTTTCAGTGAAGAAATAGAGGTTTTATACGTGATGAGAAGTTCAAGTATTGGTAGCGTAAAAAGTTTTATGACTTCATACAGGGTGTCCCAGGAGGAAATGTCAAGAATGCACCATTTCACTCTTTGGGTATTTCTAAGTAGAAAGTATTATGTCGATATGGGTCTGATTCCCAACCGTTACCGAGATACAGGCCTCTACATTTGGGTAATTAAAACATAATAAAAAGACGATCTTAGATACTATTTAATGACACTTGTGGTTTACAAAAAGTACAAACATACAATACACTATTGCACTTATTGCAGAATGGTTTCAAAGTGACCCCCTCCTCCTACAATGCACGCGGCGAGCCTCCGATCCATCGAGTCTTGCCAAGGAAAACGCGGAAGTTCATTTCTGAGGTTTATGAACGCATCCTGTATACGTGCAACCAACTGCTCCCTAGTTTCGGGCTTACCCCGCTGATAAACGTTACTCTTCAAGAACCCCCAGACAAAAAAATAATGTAAATAAATAATGTGAGGATCTGCACAGTCGCCAATGTATCATTAAATGTCATTGAATATTATCTAAGATCGGCTTTTTATTGTTTTAGTTACCCAAATGTAGAGGCCTGTATCTCGGTAACGGTTGGGAATCAGGCACATGTCGATATAATACTTTCTACTTTGCACCATTTGACTCTGGGTATTTCTTTCTTGACATTTCCTCCTGGGACACCCTGTATAATGATGGCTAGATACGTGTTCCATTAAAAGATAGATTAGCTTTTCAATATTAACCCGGTGACCCGTTCTATATTCACAGCACTTAATTGGAATTCCAACCCATATCTCTCTCGTATGTGGCTTCTTTTTTGATAATCTTCAGAGAAGGTAAAGGTAATTGGTGTGTCTGTTGGTCTCTGAAAATAGGTTCATCGCTAGGTATTGCTTGGTTTTCTTATTATTTTCCTCTTTCACTCCGCGAGTTAATTTACTTAATATTGTTTCCTCATTTACGAAGAGCGTAGAAGCCAGTAGGCAAAATGTGTCTAGTTTAAGAAACGAAATCAAGGAAGCCTCTTTGAGTCACGAACAAAGAATTCTTCTCCAAAAGACAATTGATGCCAGATTCAAAGTAAGAAACTTCAGATGCTCTACTACCCTCCCCCCCCCCCCCCCCCCCCCCCCTCTAACACACATTAAATTTTCAGTTACATGATTATGTTCATTTATAATTTAATCTTATATTTAAGTGAAATGTGATGATAAATGATATAAAATTTTCAGATATAAAATTACACCTAAAAATGGGGGTTGCATTTACTATTGACACACCCCTCTGAATTTGTGTATTTGCGTTTATTTTCCCCTTTTTTCACCCTTCATTTTATCGTATCGAATAAAGAAACTGTCTTAGAATGTTTTTTTTTTTATCACTTTTAGAAATTATAAAATTTGGTTTCGACTCATCAGCAGAGGTTACGCTGAGAGAGAGCACCCTCTTTTGAATCCCCCGCCCCCCTTTCATTCATTTCCTTTCCAACCCTTATATCACATTATTTTCAAGTTGGCGTATTGAAAGTGCCAAATACGGAACATGAACCGAATCCTTGTTAGCAAATTACGCTTAATTTTTTTTAATAAATTTATTTAATTAATGTTACTGGTGAATTTGTTTCAGACGTGGTTGAAGGAAACTGGTAAACAAAGGGAATTAGACCAATTGGAGAGATTGGATGCTCTTTTGAAATATCAGAGAGTATCTAAGACCACCGCCATTTAAATCACATCAGGATTTTTCCGTTCGTGTCAACAAGACATTATTCTAATATTAACGTGGAGTTTTAAGATTATTTATTGCCTATCCTTTATTAGCGAGTTTTTTTACCATAGGTATTTTTAGGGAGAGATGCGTATTAATTTATTTTATTTATACAGTAATGGTAGTCAGTGTTCTTCTTGTAATGTTGATACAGATTTGTTTTTAAGGCAAAGTATTGTTTAGCCTCCGTATCTAAGTTGAATATCGTGCGTAATATGTTTCCAGTTTTAATTTTCCTTCTTTTTAATGAAAAGGAAACCTGTCAATTTTCTGGCAAGTTTTCACTCGCCAGAGGAGGTGAACACGCGTTTATTTGTAAACAAAATTGGGCAAACCTCGAACAGAATTAAGGCGTACAGTCATTTGGGCCATCAAATGCAGCTACACTAATCGAAAGAATTTTTACATCGTAGTGGAACTGCATACATCTTTAGCGTGTACTATGGGTAGTTTATACGTACTTCTCTGCTGCCAGTTACAAGTATTAGTAAATAGTCAGTCAACTTATATTTATTGTGCCAGAGAGATTTTTTAAGGTTATTTATACTTTAGTTTTCAACAGGAGGTATTTCCTTCCATTTACCAAACAGTTTATCTTTACTAAAAAAGAAATTAGGGGTCTTCTTTTCTGAAGCCTCTTCACAGAAGATGCATGAAGACGAGCAAAATTAAAATTGTATAGAAGAATTTTGTAAACCAAAAGTGTTTAGATTAAGTTTAATTATTTTTGCTTTACCAAAAATTTGAAACATTGAAACATTGAAAGATTAAATGTGACTAATGTAATCGATTGTAAGGAAAAGTACCTGATACATTAAGTTATAATATTCTTTCTACTTGGCTATTATTAAGGAATGGACACTAATGGCAAAAGTAGTAAGTAGAAATTTTAATACTGCGAGAAAAATATTTTTAGTATTTTTGTAATGAAACAGCCAATAAAAGTTAATATTGTTAATCTCATTTTAAATTCCTGTGAAGAGAATGCCTATTGCCAGGTGGGGATGGGACAATTCGACGTGGCCGACTCGATGCGACCCAACTCGATGTGGCCGACTCGATGTCAGGACAACTCGATGTCAAGCCAAGTCGATGCCAGGCCAAGTCGTCGAAGCATATTGTGCTTTATTATCTTTTAAGGGTATTTTAAGAAGAAAAAGTAAAGCATAAAAAATAATTAAGGGTAGGTAGGTAGGTTAGGTAAGGTAGGGTAGGTAGGTAAGGTAAGGTTAGGTAGGTAAGGTAATTATTGAACTCGGCCTCGGTCTTGGCTTCAGACTCGACTACAACACTGTTTGGCATCGACTTGGCCTGGCATCGACTTGGCTTGACATCGAGTTGTCCTGACATCGAGTCGGGTCGCATCGAGTCGGCCACATCGAATCGTACCCAACCCTGCCAGGTATCGTAAAGAAGCCGTATCCTTCATGATCATCTGAGGGAGTTTGACGATACCCTCTGCATCTTCTATTTTCTTTGCAGAGTTGCGTGCCATGATCAGTATCAACTAGGGCATGGTTAATTAAATCATTTCTAGGAAAAAGTGATGAATGATTAAATTTTCTAATTAATCAATAATTAACTGATTAAAAATTAAATACGTCTGAGAAGAGTAAGAAAGAGCTTTATTGTTTCTGTTGCGTGAGATAAGAAGACCAAAGAAAACATTTAGTTTGCTTTAGTTCAAGAAATCAGGCATGGGCAGATTAGACAGTTTATGCATGCAAAAAGGTGCCAAATTCAAATGATACATTACAAAATTTAAGGTAAAATGCTGGTGAAATTATGAGGAAAATTAATCATTTCCCATCATCTAAAAAATTTTTTTTTTTGATTAATTAGTGATTAAATTCGAAACAATGATTAACTGATTAATCAGAACCATGCCCTCGTATCAACAGCCTTTGGTTTCTTCTCTGATCCTCTGTAATATCATTTTAACACTGAGTAGTTAATCTGGGACTTCGTAATTATCATCATCATCATTACAGAGTATGCACACAACCAGTTCCTGACCTCTCTGGGTAAAGTATCACGGAGAAAAACTTCCAATAACGACTCGAGTAATTGGGAAGTCTATAGCCGAAGTAAGAATCGCGTTAATTCACCTTTATTGTTAGTGTATCCCGAGTTTTTATATAAGGACTTAAATTTGTTTGGCTTTTCCCGAGTTTCCTTTGAAATTTCACTTCACTTCACCTCACCTACCAACAACACAAAAAATTTAATTATTAGGTTTTTTAGCCGCCACCGCAACATCTAAGGTCATATGACGAAGGGGACCTACACTTTTACGTGGGATCCGAATCACGCTACATAAATTGGACGCATAGGGCGGTCTCCCATCCACTTACTATCCAGACCCAATGTCGCATTCACATAGCACTTATACAAGAAACAAAACTAAAACGCGCGCACAAAACATCCACCATCCCTGACTTCACGGCGATCCGTCAAGATCGTACTGGGGGTCACGGGGGTGGACTCATCACTTACATACGTAAAAAAATTAGCTACACTGATGCCACCCAAAACATTACAAACATAATCCAAGCAGATAACACGATAGAAATACAGGCAGTTAACATTAAAACGCGCGCAAAACACACCACCACACTACTCAACATTTACATCCCACCAGATAGTTCACCTCAGGTGCCAGCCAATTACAATCCACAGTTACACAATCTGGCCTCTCTCACTAATGTCATCTTAGGAGGATACTTCAACGCTAAAGACACTAGTTGGTACCTGCACAACCAAAGCAACACCAGAGGCGCCACACAACTAAACAGCCTCTTCATTCTTAACAACACAGAAGAACATACACACACAACCACATCAAGCAGGATACTCAAACTCCTCCCCAGACATAACGTTTTGTTCCCCCTCACTAGCAACACACACACTGGAGAACAGAAAAAAAAAAAAGCAACTGTCATCAGACCACCTGCTCATCATCATTACAACACGTTCTACACTCTACCCCAACAGCCTTAGGCACACTTACAGAAATTACAAGAAAGCTGATTGGGAACAGTTCAAAATACAGACTGAGGAACAATTCACCACATTAAACAGCACACCCATCATAAACATCAATACAACACTCGAGACATTTAATCAGATCATCAATAATGCAAACAAATACATACCCAAGAGCAACATTAGGAAATACAACCCAGATTACACTAGAGAAATAGCCCACCTCATAAGGCAACGTAACAGCCTCAAACATAATACACACACACACACAAGCCGTAGAATAGCTCAACACAGAAATAAACAACAAACTTAAAGAAAAACAAACAAACATTTAGGGAATTCATAACAACGCTAAACCACTCCACAGATACATCCAGGCTATACAAGACTATAAACAGCATTACCCACTCTAACAGCGGCATTCACACCTCACACGCGGCTATCCGTCGCAGCCAAAATAATATCTCAACATATGCACAACAAACTAACATTCTAGTTAATCACTACGCAAAGATAAGTCACTTAAACAGAGAGAACAACCAGAAACATGCAAACAAACAGCCACACAAAAGAAAACCTATAGACGTGACACGACCATTACACCCTTCAATACAGACCAGACCACCAACATCATCAAAAACATCAAGAATTCGAAGGCTACTGGACAAGACAACATATCTAACATATACCTTAAACACTTGGGCCCACAGGAAATACTAGCTCTCACAATCAGCAGCACATATTCATACCAACACTGTATTATTCCTGACATATGGAAACAAGGTAAAATTATTACACTACTCAAACCAAACAAAAATCCAACAGAACCAGCTTCCTATAGACCCATTACTTTACTATGCACACCTTCCAAAGTAACGGAAAGACTAATCTTACAAATCACCAACCCACACATACCGCTATCACCTACTCAACATGGATTCAGACCTCACCACTCAACGACGACATTACTCCCTAACATCACGCAGCACATCATGGATGGCATCAACTCCAGACGACCAGCTCAACGTACACTATTAGCAACAATAGACAGTAAAGCATTTGATGCTATCCCACGCTTCCCTCTCATAAACAAAATACTCCACACAAACATGCACAATAACACCAAAAGGTGGCTGAGCAACTATCTTTCAGGAAGATACTCTCATCTCGCATTTAATGGCAAGTCATCCAAAAACAAGCTTTTTCCGAACGGGGTCCCTCAAGGGTCTGTTCTCTCACCAACACTGTTCAACTTATACATGCATGACATTCCAACACCCATAGATAACAAGCTTACCTTATCATATGCAGATGACATCACTCTAACATCTACCCACAACAACATCGACACCGCTACAAATAACCTACAAACATACATAAACAGTATACAAGACTGGCTCACACACAATGGACTCAAAGTAGCGCCCACAAAATCAACCATCACCTTGCTAACAAGCAACACACAAGAACACCACAGCTTACACTAAACAACAACAACATTCCACACACTCGCAGGACCAAAATACTTGGGGTCACATACAACACACCATTATCTTTTGCAAACCTCATTCAGGACATTAAAAACAAAAGTACGTCAAGACTTAACATGCTTATGGTACTAACAGGCACAAACTTTGGACACCAGCAGGAAACAACATGACTCATATACAAACAAACAATATATTCGCTCAGTTATGGACTATGCTAGCCCATGCTGGGCACCCATTATCTCAAACACACGCACAAACACCTTACAGACAATACAAAACAACGCGCTTCGTATCATTACAGGATGTACTCAAACAACACCAATAGAACACCTGCACACACAAACAAAAATACTGAAAGTTAGGGGACATTTAGACATGAGGGGGGACAATTCATGGCAGCAGCGACAACTAACCCACAACACCCTTGCCATTACATGTACAATCATGCATCAACACCTCGTACCATTAAGGTAACACCAGAGACATTATAACCAAATACTCCATTCCATACCACGCCCCACAGACATCACACAGTACAGAAAACACACACACACACACACACACACACACACACACACACCTAACCCACAGAGCACTGACACGATTCGGTCCGAATGCGGTCCTAGGTGCGAAGCCGCCACCCATTGACAGGTCAGAAACCAGCCTGAGCAGATCGGATCGAGTTAACTTAGCACGATTCCGATGTGGACATCACCCCATCTTACAGACATATAAACACAGACTAGACAACTCCACAGACGACACCTGCCACCTCTGCCAGGACACAACACAAACAATTGAACACATTATAACAGACTGTACCGCTCTAGCACAACATAGAACACAACACAACATCACTAGTGCGCTGAACCTCTGGTCCATTCCGGAGAGGGCGATCGGTTACCTGCGTGCCGCCGGTTTGCTCGATCAGGGTGGGCTGATCGGCTAACCAACAACAACAACCCAATGTCGCTTAACTTCGCTGATCAACGGGAAGCGGTGCTATGACATTGGCTACGACGTAGCTCACCACCAAAACAACGTTTGCACTCAACTGGTAAGGAACCACTGTTCGAATCTCGTCTTCAACCATTTGAGTGTTGACTCTGCCAAATATTGTCGAATGTTTTGGGACATAACGTTTGTTACGGTTTCTACAAAGTCGGGTCCACCCAGATAATAGGGGTAATTTAAGACGCTAAACAGAATTCAATCCTACAATATAAGAATCGATAATAACAGTTTTCTCACCTGTTCTTACTTTCCTGAACCTTCAAATTTATCCATCGAAGTTTTTATTACGTTTAAACCTCCAGTGAAACTTGCTTATGTGACTACAGTTAAACCTGTATAACTGACTTTCGATGAGCCAGAATCTCTTATGAGCTGGAAAAAAAATATCCTCAGGGGGGAAAACCTGTCTTACTCAGGAATTTGTCCGAGTTGTACGAGTAAAGTCTCAGGTGAAGACGTGGTACACTCCAATACCTATTAACAACAATGCAAACCAACGCCATCACGTTATACCTTCACAAGATACTATTTATTACATTTTGATTTTACTCTAGATTATTCGTATGTACAGTACACTCGTATAATTTTTTCTTTCAGAAACATTGTTTTAGTACATTATTAATTTACACATTTTAAAATGTTTTTTTTACAATACTTTAAATTTTAAAGACTGAATCCTCTATTTATCCGATTTTTCCCCCCGTTATTCAGTTATATATGTTTTATTGTATTTAATTTGTGCACCTAAAGTAGAATTTTCCTGTTACGTGGCGGAACACTTACGCACTTCAAAAAATACTTAATGTATCATGTTTTTGCTAATATATTTAAAAATCAGCATTTCAATTTAAAACCAATTAAACTATCCAAATATCTAAACGGCGTTTAGATACTTTTTCCCACTACAAACACACAAGCAATGAAAATTATATATAGACCTATATACCGGGTGAGCCAAAAAAACTATTACCTAACTTTTTAAAAAATATTGTGGCTCACCCTGTATATTGATCTTACTGCTGAGGCCATAATTTTATGTTGTACCCATACTTTTACTCTTTCAATCGCTGGCTTTGAATCTACATTCAATGCCCCAGAAGTAGAGATACAGGCTCACAAGTGGAGGGAGGTATCAGAATTTGGTGCTCAATTGAAAGGCGGTCAAAGTCAGCAACTGATACTTTCAGATTTCCCTAATTTTTACACAAAATAATTAATTTATTTCCTCTTCCATTTCAGACCATCATGATGATATAGTTGGTGAACAAGTTACAAGATAATGAATACTCTTTGGAAAATGAAGCATTGATATCGAACCTGCGAAAGGAGAAACACTGGGGTGCAAAATGAATGAAGAAATAGTTTCCAAATAAACGATGGACGATACCTGGACTTCAATATCTCAAAGTTAATCGATATCACAGGGTCGACCAAACGAAAAGAAGGCAGTGGAAGGCGAAAAACATCACGTACTGAGGAAAATATTGACAGTTTCATCTATGATATGCAGTCAAGAAGAACGGCCCAACACCCACAAGTCCATTAGAGAAACTTAAAAAACTACTGATATTTCTCGCTCTAGTGTTCATCGTATAGTAAATGATGATCGGGGTCTTAAATGGCTTAAAAGAGTCGAAGTTCATAAGCTCTCTGCATCAAACAAGCAAGCAAGAGTTGAAAAATGTCGTGCTCTATTAGATCGATTCCCAGAGAGAGAGGTGTCGAAAATATGGCTCAGCTACGAGAAGACCTTTACGGTTGCTTCAACAATAAACACAAAATGACCGAGTTTATGGAAGACAGGAGAAAAAATCTATCAGTCTAGATCGACTTTGCAGGGAACGTCCGCATTTTTCTCAAAAAAGTTATGGTTTCCATCTTTATTTTAAAGTTAGGGAAGTCAGAGATTGTTTTTGTTGATCAAAATGCCAAAATCACTGCTGCTTATTACCAAGAAAAAATCCTTGATGCGGTAGATCAATGGCGAGCAAGGTTGCAAGCGTGCACTGATAATGGAGGAGAGCACATTTCGCATAATCTTGGAACTCAATTAGGTAACTGTATAGAAAGTTTTTCTACCCGTCTGTGTAACAGCGAATTACAAAATAATGGCTACAGTTAGCAAAAATCCAACTTTCACCACGAGATAGACCATGAAATTCTATACAGAACACATATATTGATTGTACAAATAGCATTTGATAAAGGTAAAATTATATTGTTAAAAATCAGGGTAATTGTTTTTTTGGCCCACTCTGTACATGTGATCAGTGGTTCCACGCCGAGGTTAAGCTGGTGGGCTTCACTTCCAGATCAGACTTGGTTTTTCCATCTCTCTGGTCTCTCTCTCACACACACACAAAAATAGTGCATCAATATTCAAGAACTTCACTGTCAATTTTAGAAATAATAATAATAAAAAAAATCCGCAGAGGAACTTCAGAAATTTCCTGATATTTTTAATTTCATTTAAACACGGTTGATGAACATGTTATTAAAACGTAGTAGTTGGACAAAATAAACAAGATTTTAAGCCACAGTTTATTAGGTGTTTTTGCTCGCAATAACGGTACTGGAATGCAGAATTTTATTTTTGACAAAAGCATAAATAAGATTTTTTGAGTGAAAAGAAAATCTCACTCGCTTCACAACCTTAAAAGCTACATTAAAAAAATTAATAAATATATATTATTTAAAAATATATTAAATATTTCAGTAGCTACCGCATATCAGTAAGTCATTTCAGAAATATTTACAAAACTAAAAATTTTAATAACGGAAATGCATGCAGTGGCATTTTACATACAAGATAAACATTTTAAGAAAATGAGTAATAAATAAAACTTCAACAATGACGAAGTTAATCTATAAATAATAATGATTCTGGATATCCAATTCATATAATATATATATATATGTGTGTGTGTGTGTGTGTGTGTTTTATAAAGCAGTAACAAAATTAAAAATAAACTTCAAAACGCATCGCTGACATCTTTTATAAAATTATTTTATTTAATCCTAATGAGGCATCTTTTCATTCAAGTTAAATAGTGTAATAGTGAATTTTAATTTTTAGTACACTGATAATGAGGTGTAAATGATTCCTAAAAAAAAATTTAATTAGCCAAATAATAAAGTACGCGTAATTATTCAAAATTAAGTAACGTGTATTAATTATGTATACCTTGTATCAAAAAATTATGGTGGTGTTATTGCAAATAATACAGCTAATAATTAAATATAAAGTATGAGACTAGTAAACAATAACTAAACTATCTTAAGTTTAACCGATACATTTTTAATTTACGTCCAATTTACAAAAATGCATTTTTTTTAACGAAAAAAAACCGAGACCGAAATAAAATGGATTATTACAGTGAGAGAGATCTTTTAAAAACTCATTTTCAACAAACCACTTGATGAAGCAACCTTAAGGGTTTCTGTAAGATATCTTCCGCGACACAACTAAGGATATTTTAAATCCCGAGGGGATTATCCCAATCTTGTATAACTGCGTGGTTATTGCGCTTAACGTTCTACATTCTAAATCTGAGATGTTACTGTAACATTTCTATGAACAGTTATGTATATATGTAGTACATCTGACATTTAAAGTAGGCTGTACCCCCCCCCCCCCCTAAGAACCCTTCCTTTAAATTAAGACATTTATAGAAATTGTATTTGAAGCAACATTCAAAGAACAAAATTTGTTTAATATGCGATAATAGCTTCAAACGAGGCTTATAAAATTAATATCTTAAATGGTGCAAAATCTTAAGTAACTGCAGTAATCTTCAGTTTCATGCTATGTTTTTAATGCAGAATTTAATGCGACCCAAATGTTCGAAACACTGGATGATGAGTTTATTAAATGAAATTTAGTTCTTCAACCTATAAATAAATTATTTACACTGCTTAGATCTAATATTAACTATCTTTTCCGTCTTTATATATTCAGCATTTTATGTCAATCATTTCGAGATGAAAATTAAAATTAAAAAAATCTCTTCATCTTTACATTGGTTATGTTAAAACTCACTGACAGTTGAATCTCTTAATGCAAAAGAACTAAAGAAATAACTTTCTCTACCTTGTACCTACCTACTGAAAATGTTTGAATGAACTAAAAACTGTCAACTGTAAAACGCATCACTTACACGTTTAAATTTTATTGAATATAAAGTAAATAAATATAATTTCCTTTATAAAGAAAAACAATGTCTTTAAATTGGTAAGTAACATATTCAGCAATGCTAAGGAAATTTTTTCATCACAAGAGAAGCACAAACTAAGTGAAAGAGTAAAGTAGGTCTTTCCTGGCACCAAAATCATAGGTAGGCGTCCAAATCTCCTGTGCTGTGGTAGAAAAATATTAGTTTAGAGTAGTTATCAAAAATATTCTAACACTTATGATACGACAAAATAACAATTTTAACCTACAAAAAGGCAAATCAAAGGCGTTCAAAGCTTATCTCGTTACCTGATTTTTACTGACGCTTTGAGACTACGATTTTTCAGTAAATTTTGTTGTGTCGATCTGAAAGAAGAAAAAGAGTTAATGGTAAATTAAATAAGCCTCATCCCTTAACCATACCTTGACATCCAGCTATAAAAGGAAACAAATAATTGGTGAAAACAATATGAACAGAAAAGATAACATGGTGGGTAATTATTTTGTATTATAATGAAAATTGCGAGAGTCGATTTTAAAATTTGAAAGACACAGTGTTTTTCCAATGAAACTTACAAAAATTCCCAATGTGTGTGTGTGTGGTGTGTGTGGGGGGGGGGGGGGGGGGGGGGGATGTCTTTAAAATTTAGAAAATGACATTTCCAAATTTCAAAAAGAACATACCCGGAATTGCAACCCATTTTGACCCCTCAATCCTCGTAAATCGTCTTTTATCTCCGCTTCCTCCCGTAAAATGTAATTAGTTTAATAATTCTAACATTTTAAAATATTGTACCACATTGATCCTATTTCATCCGTAACTTGGGGTAATGAAAAATTGCAAATATTTTAAACATGTTCATATTGTGAACGGAGCTTACTTATGGAACCGTCAAAAGTCATCAATGAACGTCGCCTAGTATATATGATAAACTCATTCCATTTACATCGAGGATAAAGTATCAAATTATCTACTATCGATGAATCCGAACGTAAAACACAAACCACACTTATTTAATTCTCAAACCAAATACATTCCATATAGGTATTTAAAATATTTTTCACAGACTTAGAAACGTAACCCAAAGTACCAATTTCGTATTAAAAACTGTTACCGGATGCTGGGGTGCGTTTCAAACGTACTGTATATATAAATTGAAAACTTCGTGAAATTAAAATTAGGACAATTTCTTCCAAAAATCTCTCCTTACTACCAATTATGCGTGGGTGATCTCTAAAATGTAATATGTACAAACGGACACAAAGATTGATAACCGTTCATCCCACTAATGACATATTACGATACAACGTAAGTTCACAAATCTGTAAAATATGTCCCATCTTAAGGCACTCGTACTCTTTAGCCTAGAAATTAAGAAAACTAACACACTGAAAAATTATTGAATTTTAAAACTATTTACAGTTCACTCGAGAGAAAGAAATGGGGAACGAAACTGGTAGAATTAATTTCATATCACAACAGAAGGGAAAAACTAAGAATTTCATTGGAGTTTGGACATGTTCAAAATGGAATACCGATGTCTACTGTAGCACAGCAGAATTAGAGAAACTTCAAACAAAAATTTTGGGAGGAGGAATTCCAGCTAAAAATATTTGCGGAGATCCAATTGGGTAATCACGAAAATAATCGCCATTTTGGCTTTTGAGGTCGTAAAAATTTGTCTTAGACTACCGCTCAAATGAAATGTGAAGAAATGTAAATCTCACGTACAAGTTGTTTTTTTTATGTCACCATATTACGCGAAGCACAATTTACAACTTTTCAATTATTTCGAAATTCAACACCAGAAATTATTTTTTCCTCTCTGTAATGTAAATAATAAATTAACTATGGATGTTCTATTACACTTCTTTACCAAAGGCCAGACTTTTACAATATTTTTTCAAGAATTGAAAATTGTAACAAAAAGAAGAACCGATTTCCTTAACTACTTCCGTGCTTTCTTAATCAAAAAATAAAAATTTCACATGCTTTTACATCATGCAACATAAAAAGAAATAAAAAGGAAAGAAAAAAATTAAGAGATATTTGTTTTATTAAACTTTATACAAATTATTATTATTATTATTACTACTACTACTCCCACCTTCTATTAATTAATATAGTAATTAATTTTCAAAGTTGATGCAAAAACAAAAGTGAGATTTGAAAGAATATTTTCTATTAATTTCTGAATTGTGGCTGTTTACTACTATTAAAATAATTACCTTTAATACGATGCGTAAGAAACAAAGTAAGAAGCAAATTCTATTCCACAGGAAAGTAAGGTAACTGTACACAGCACAAAATGTACGCAATTCATAGTTAAAAAATATATATAAATTAAAATAAATGGATAGCATTATGCTTCGGTCTTTCTTTGGTGTTATCAATTAAAATTACAGTAACAATTACAAAATTATACAAAATAAAAACATATATATACACAAAGAATCAGTTTTCTCTAAATAAAATCAAGATATGATATATGATAAAAAAATAAGTTACATATCAGTTGTATAACAGATTCAAAATTCAGATTACGCGAGACTTTCATATATATATATATATATATATATATTTTAGTTAAAAATTACATGCAATGAAAATGGTAAAAAGTTATAAAAACTATACAATAAATATAAGTACAAGTGCAAAAAAAAAAAAAGCTAAATCACGATTTTAAAATTAAAAGATGATGCCTGTAGTATTATAATATATATATATATATATATATATATATATATATATATATATATATATTACACGTGTGTGTGTGTGTGTTACAGTTAAGATTGTGAAACAGTGATTTCGTGAAATCCCAGAACATTTTCAATAATTTTGCATAATTACCGTTTCATTCAGGGACTTCAGGAAGTTACTGAAATACTGAGGAATTTCACCTAACCTAACTTCCCGAAGTCCCTGCGTGAAACAGCAATTATGTTAAATCACTCGTTTCACAATCTTACTAACATATATATATATATATATATATATTATAAGCTTCAGTGTGACATGGTAGAAAATCGATAATTCAGTGCTATATCATGCAACAGCAATTTCATACATATTAAGATATAATTACAGGCATTTTTAGAAACTATACAGGCAGCTACTGAACTCCATTACAGGCACATACTAAAAGATACTGATCTAAATTTACTTAATTAGGAATTCAAACAAAAAGCAAAAATGAATGGAAAACTTATCAAAATACACTGTTTTTCCCGTTAACTCCCAAGTGGTCAGGTCATCCCGTCAAATTAACCGGATTTGTCAGTTCCCGCAAAGGGAAAAATGACCTTATGTGCTTTGGAGGATTAACCAGAATTAAAAGCTTAAAATAACTTCTGAATGTACTTCGTTGTCATAATGAAAATTCTTTATTTCCTGTACCGTACTATTTCCATCCAAAATAACTGAAATCAATTACCGACTGAAGACAGACTTTAATTAATATTTACTTCGAACGAGAATTAAAAAAAAATTGAATTCTAAAAGAAATAAATTCAGTACTGCAGTACCCAGTGACACTAAAATCCTCGAAAACATAGGCTGCGACATATAACTCCGCTCCACGGAACGAGGGGAGCGATCTTGTCTTAACCTACAATCACAAAGCCAAACAATGGCAAAAGGATATCGTCAAAATTTGTGCCGTTGATTTAATGCGTACAAGGTCTCTCTCATTCCCAAACGGTGATACGCGCACCGCAATACGCGAGTGACCACGACCATCTTATATTTACATCGAGTGAAGCCTCTTCTTTATCGACTTAATACGTAAACAATTTTGTCCTAAAAAATATTAATACGTAAACAATTTTGTCCTAAAAAATATTAACTAATTATTGCAATGAGTATTAAGTTCTTTCACTCATTCTTTTAAAAAAGTAAATTTTAGAAATACAACCACTTTTCCTTAAATTAAAGCAGCACAGGTTCACTGACAAATTGAAGTGGGGCATTTAATATAGACCCTACACTTAAGCATTCATTACCTAACGTAATAATATTCAACGTAATGGTTTATATATTATATCATCCGATATTCGTCATTTTCTTAAGTTACCGAAAGAAAAACTGAAGTATGAAAACTAGAAATTTCCCAGAGATTGTGATTCCTCGATTCCGAGAACGAATTTTATTCCAAATGAGATTGGTCATAAAAAAATACGAGTGGCAGATCGTTAAGGAAACTTCATATTATTGGCATGATTATCGTAACTCTTCAAATTAAGCGTAATTTCTGAGAGGAGAGACGCAAAAGAAAATACAGTAATCGAACTCGAACTTAAAACTGAATGGAAAGCCTTTCAAAAGAGCGCGTGGAATATTTTTTTTATACCGGAGTGTTTAGCGTCGTCTTCAGCAGACCTCTGGAGATCGGGTGTGGTGGTAGTAGTAGTAGTGGTGGTGGTGGTGGTGGTGTTGTGAGGTGGGAAGTGGTGTAAGGGCTAAGGGAGAAATAAAATAAAGCGATCATTTCCTTACAATCTACCTTCGTTTTATTTTGATTCCTAATTTCAAGGATTGCGTCACGGACCAAAATACAAGGATTACATTTTCTCACTTTTATTTTTATTTGATCAAGTTTGAAAAGGAATAAAAAATTAATCCAAAAAATATGAAAATTTTTTATTTATTTAAAAAAAATAAAATAAAATAATAATAATAATAATAATAATTATTAAATATATATATATATATATATATACACTGTATATGTATGTATGTATTTAGTATGGTCCTTGAAATCAGCATTAAAAAAAATGGTACATTTTATTTTAATGGTGATGCAGCCACTGCTTTGTGCATCACAGATTAAAAATGTAGGCAAAAAAATAAAGATAAAGAACCGAATATAAGATGATTCTCTAAGAATTCTACACTACTTGAAGACCAATTTCAATCATGATAAAAATTTGGAAGAAAAGCCAGTGAAAATCCATGCATGCCAAGGTAAAGTTTGACGTACATGCTTCAATATAGAAGTCCACAATATGGAACATTTTCATAAATAAAAATCAATATTTGCTTATAAGAATTTAAAAGGTATACTTTCCAATAACAACAACAACTCGCTCATTTGGTACTTCGATAACCTTCGAAAGGTGCCACATCTAAAATCTAATAATTCTTGAAAGTAATCTCAGAAAAATAAAGATGGAAATTTGGAGTTATTGGCCGATGTAAATAGAAAAGCTATTTAGCTAGTGGCAGTAGTAGTCCATAGCGAGAGAGTACCCACAAAATAGAAAGAAAACTACTCCCAAAAACCAGTGGCAAACCATTTTAAAATAATTGTGCAATGGAAGTAAGTGGGTAAAAAGAAATACAGCCGCACCTCACGCGAACCTTATCCACTAAATAAATCTTTCCAGCATATACTTTGCGAAGACAATGCTAAAGACTATAATCCCACTCAGTCTTTTTTTTAATATTAATAAAAAATAGCATGAAGTTTCACTAAAATTGAGAATGTAAAATTTTCCATAGCATCATTACAATTGAAGAACATTTAAAGTTTAAATTTTACTTAAACACGTAATTTAAGAAAGGCTGCACGAAATAGGATATATTATTACTATGTAAGCAGTCAGTAAGCCTGGTCAATGTAGCGAAGCGAATGAAGGACTAACTACCTCCTGCATCAAGTGCGTGTGAGGGTCCGCTTCGTGTACGGGTAAAGGGAAGGTTTACTCTCGGGAGCCACCGAAGGGGCGGGACCAAACTGAACTCCACCCACCGACCCAACAACAACGCCAGAAGAGTCCGTTCGCGTTTGGTGGGGAGGAAGAGTAGGGAATCCAATCTGCCCAAGAGGTGCGCCCACAGGCAAACATACCAGGTTAGTAGTAATTTGGAAGGTTAAAGGGTGGGGGATATTGAATTTTGGGGGAAGTGGAACCGACCATTAGGTATGAGCAAATGAAACGCAACAATATAATACACAATTAATACCTACGCACCGTAAACATAACTGTGGGAATATATTCCCAGTCCACCTTCTGAACTACTACTACTACTACTACTACTACTACTACTATAATATTAACAAACCATGTCTCATATGTACAAAAATATGTATAACAAATTTTTTTTGCATTTGCATGTAAAATAGGCGACTTCTATTTAATAACTCTTTGAACAGAAAAGGTATTACGAATTGGTGATATGCGGAGAATGAAATACGAACAAGTAACTCGCATGAAGACAATGAAGAAAATATAAAGTCTTTGATTGAAAGGGAAACACAAAATCCACCAGATTAAAACGAGCGAAATGGCACCATGACAGAACTACAAAGAAAATATATATGAAGAATCCTTGAATATAAAATAAGAGAACATTATGTGAAGAAAATAGACGACTTAGGTCACAGAAAAGAAAAAAGACAGTTTCAAAGTATCTGTTACTTATCAGACACAAGAGCAGGATGTCCCAACTGCGGAAAGAATTCAAATGTCTGTGATTATCCAAGATAACAGAAGTGACAGAAAACTATGTCTGTGACATAAAGGAAGGCAACGACTGAGTATGAACAAAGTCGAGAGACAGAAAGCCAACCAGTGAACACAAAAACAGAAAATAAACCAGTTTTTGCGGAATGTTTTTAAAATGAATCGCTATTTCAGTGGTTATATTCATTACTCATATTAAAGTTACAGTTCAAAGACCATTATTATTTATTATTATTATTAAGAAACTAAATTATAAAGCTTGGTCATTTTGTTGTAAGATAAATATAAAAGATTGATTACAGTGAATAAATATTTCAGCCAAAGTCCTTTTGTGATTGATTATTAATAGTGATTATGCCAAAATCTCAATAAAACTGCCAGAAATTGTCAGGAAGAATAGAGAACTGCCTTACACTATCAACATAATAAATAACCAATTCTGTTTATTCTTAATTCCTCCGTCCCTTCTACAAGCAGTGCAACAACCACCACATTCAGCATACCTCCTTCTTCGATCTGATGGCGCAATCTTCAAGCGTTTCCGCCGCCTCGTACTTGCCCTGCCTCCTGTACAGGGCGCCAAGGTTCTTCAGCGTCGTGGTGACAGTAGGGGAGTCCACCTTGGCTGCTTTATGCCAACCTCCGTATTCGCCGTAAGGAGCAGCTTCGCGAACTTTGTTCTTGTTCTCCTCGCGTTCCTCAGCCACCTGCCAGATGGGTTTATTATCACCTGACGAAGAGCAAATGTCTTAATCGGAGTTGCCATAAAAAGAGACTGAAATGAAAATTACGCACGACACAGTTGAAGGTATCAACTTAATCATAATATATTCTCCATTAATCACTACAATATTAAACAAAAAACTCGTACGTTCCTCTTCAGCTTAAAATTGAGCTCAGTTACGTCTTTACCAACTATCTCCTATCCCTACCATCGATAGCGCCAAACTCCTTCTCGTGGGCCCTGGTAAGGACCTGCTTGTAGAGCACTTCTGCTTCCTTGTATTTTCCTTGCTTCAAGTAGGCGGAAGCTAAATTATTTTTCGTTTTCGCTACATTAGAGTCATCAGGCCCCAGTTTGCTTTCGTAAATCTCCAAAGCCCTTTGGTAGTACTTTTCCACCTCCTCGTATTTACCCTGTCGGAAAAAAAAAAGAAAAAAGTTAAAAAAAGTTAAAAAAATTAACGTGAAAATCGAGACGCCACGTTCGTATAAAGTGACACTTCATTCGCACTAAATTACGAATGGAAACGAAAAAATAATCAAATTACGGAGGTAAATTAATAAAAATTAAACAAAACAGTGACAACCTTACGCTAAGTAATTAATCAAAATTGCTAAATTGAAAAGCCTTTACAATTTACCTTTTACCATTGAACGATCAGAAAGCAATGTTTCACTAATTACCCTCTACCATCTAAAATATAATAAGGTGGAAAAGGTATCTTTTGACTAGTGACAGACAAGAAGGTATTCAAATTAGAATAAATTTAATAGTAATAAAATCTGAAAGTGAAAATAGAGTAGTTACTTATACTAACGGGGTCAACTCGTTTAATACGCATGCTTATAAATAACTGAAAAAAGTATAGTGTTGAACCGAAGACTGAAGCGTTAACAACACCACCAACGATCACGATTTTAACGAGTTAAGCACGATTCAAACATTAAAAAGAAGAGCTGGTCAGGGTACATTAGAAGAAAAATTCTCCCAACGAAAAATTAGCATAAAATACATAAAATTCACAAAATAGGAACAAATATAATGAAAATAATAAATAAATAAAATAATGCAGAAAAATCAAAATAAATTGATGATGAAAGGATCAGTGGGAATCTTTATCTTAATGATTAAGAAACATCCATTTATCATCCGAAACAAGATGATACTTTTATCAAATTCGAAACAATTTCAAATATGAACTTAAGTTCTTAAATTCTTTTCGAGCAATTATTGCGGATAAGACTTTCTTTAATAAAAAGAATACGAAGAAATTCAATTCTCGCCTTCCCGAGTAAATATTTTTTACATCTACGTTTGCCGAAGTTCATGTTTATGAAAAACATCTCTCTCTACTACTAACTTTCGCGTCAATCGGCAAAAAAAAACGAAAACGGGGTGAATGGAGTAAACAAATATATATATATACAGGGCGTCCCAAAAAAATGTATACACACTTTAAATAATTATAAAGGCAGTGTTTATTAAAATACATTTCATTTTCAAAATGTAATAGAATCTACAGACATTATTTAATTGTTTTGTCAACGCCTGTTTTAAACTGACGTCCGTTCTGGTCCAGGCACTGCTGATAACGCGAAGCAATGGAATCGCAAATCACGAAACATTTCGTTTGGTATTTGTGTGCATTCTCGTTCAATGGCTGCTCTCAATTCAGCGACTGTTGCAGGTTTTATAGCGTAGACTTTGTCTTTTAAGTATCCCCATAAAAAAAGTCTAGTGTGTGAGGTCTGGTGAACGCGGAGGTATTCTACGAAACCCCTTCGTCCAATCCACATCCACATCGTGCCAAGTACCACTCGCAATACTCCACTCTTCGGTCCGGATCATCTTCATTAATAGCATGGACTAATCTTGGAATGTAACTTTTCCATTGACAGCGCTTCAAAATGCGTTGGACAGACGATTCTGAAATTCCTACCTCACGACTCGCTTGCCGCACAGATTTTCTTGACTTTGGTGATACGTTTCCAGTACTCTTTCTTGCTTTGTGGGGCTTGTCGATGTCCGTGGTTCTTCCGGAACGCTTCTTGTGGACATTCTGAACAGTTCCATCGGCTTCAAACTTATCTCTAATTCGAGTGATGGTAAGTCGCGTTGGTGGATCTGTTTGAAACTCCCTCCTAAACTGTCTTTGCACTTCAACTGCGTTTTCACACTTCCAGTAGCATTTTAGAATGAATTTCCTTGTTCAAAGCTTAGTCTGACTGCCATTATTAATTCTAATGGGTTTAACTTGGAAAGAAAGAAATCAATTGAGCTATCAGCTGTTAAAGTGTGTATACATTTTTTGGGACGCCCTGTATATATATATATATATATATATAATATATAATATTATATATATATATATATATATATATATATTAGAGAGAAGAGAGAGAGAGAGAGAGAGAGAGAGAGAGAGAGAGAGAGAGTTACAAGGAAAAGAAGCACCTCAAAAGGCCTTGCGGCCCATACCGAGGAGGTACCAATGGCAACGGGTGCCAGGGAAAATTTTGTAAAAGTTTATTTTTCTTTCAACTATCCTAGCAGTAGTAGAAAACTGGATAGAAAAGTAGAAGGCTCTCTCCCCACCCTCCGCTCCCTCCCTGCCAGAGGCAGGTACAGAAAAAGGTTGAAGAAAATACCTTGACCCTGGAAAAGTAGCCAAGGAAATTTTACAGGAGAGAGAGAGAGAGAGAGAGAGAGAGAGAGAGAGAGAGAGAGAGAGAGAGAGAGAGAGAGCGCAGACTTCGCAAACTTGATTGTATTTCACGTTACAAAATTTGAGGCTGAACCTTCAGCTGAAAGTGAATTATTAAACATGAACGGGGTTGCCGATTATTATTAGAACGCGGATGTTTAGGCACTAAAACCCCTTAAAAGAGGCAGGCAAATAGGCAAAAGAAACATTCAAAATAGGCGCATATATATATATATATATATATATATATATACAGGGTGTCCCATAAGTCCGGCATCATAGGAGAAATTCCCAAGTATTCCCAATTAAGGGAATACCTGTACCAACAATTCCCTGGTCATTGGATAGGACGTCGAGGGCATGTGGAATGGCCAGCTAGAAGCCCGGATCTCACGCCACTAGATTTTTATTTCTGGGTCCATTTGAAAGCGCTGGTATACGCAGAGAAAATTAGGTGTGTTGAACATTTGCGGCAGCGCATTATTGGGGTATGTAACACCATTACTCCTGACATCATTCACCGTGTGCTTGCTGACTGGGTATCACATCTGAATTTGTGTATTGAAAACAATGGTGGACATATTGAGCACGTTCTGTAAATAAAAGCTTCTGTTTTGCCTTTTATTATTATTTTTCCTATGATGCCGGACTTATGGAACACCCTGTATATTAGTTTTGTAAAAATTGGTTGTTGCCAATGTACAGGCAGTTTTTACATAATGGAGCCACCTCGATGGGCCGACGTGGCCCCTAGTGCGCCCACTATAAAAATTTCTTATGTCATTTGTGGTTCGGAACCCACGTAAAATTGTAGGTCCCCTCCGCCACCACGGAGGAGATGCACAATACACAATTACGAACACAGTTAGGTAGACCAGCCATGAGTGGATCCTAGGGTCTTTGTTGGTCTGAAATATATACAGGGTGTTTCAGGAGGAAAGGTCAATACTTCGGGAGGTGATAGTATTGGTCATTGTGAGAAAAAAAGTTCATATGAACATGTGTCTAATTCTGAATGGTTACGGAGATACAGCTGTTTGAATCTGATGCCGCGCAGCTCTTCCTCCCCCCGCGGTGGTCCCATTCAATGGCCACCAAGGTCTCCAGATTTCTCTCCGTTAGATATTGTTTGTGGGGGTGGATGAAAAGTCAAGTTTACAAAAGAAAGGTGGATACACGAGACGAATTGCTCGCGCGCATTTTGGATGCTGCTGTCCGCATAAAGGAACGTCAAGATCAACTCAGAAGAAAAACACGTGATCTTCGCACACGAGTTGCAAAGTGCATTGAGGTTGACGGTGGGATTTTCGAAAACGTATTGTAAACTAACAAATTTGTCATTTCTGTATCTGATACCATTCAAAATGCCAATGTTTAAACATTAAATGTTAGAAACAGTAATTGGTTTCTCTTTCTTGATTACCATTAACAATGCTTTTGTATTTGTAGATTCAAACAGCTCTATCTCCGTAACCATTCAGAATTAGACACATGTTCATATGGACTTTTTTTTCTCACAATGACCGATACTATCACCTCCCGAAGTATCAACCTTTCCTCCTGAAACACCCTGTATGTATATGTATATATCAGTGGCGACTCCTGCACTCGGGCTCAGCCCGAGTGTACATTTGTAAAATATACATAAATTTTGTTGTTCAATATGTTAAAATCTTTATTTAATGGCTCTTTTGCAGAAATCTATTTTAAAACAAAGAATAATGTCATAACAAGTTCGTCACTTTGTGTACTCTTCTTTCATGATCTATTACAATATTTGCTCGGGCCCAAACGCTGACTTGTCAAAAAGTAACGCTCACTGTTGCTTTTTAAACAGAAAGCTTTCGCTCATCCTCCAAGCTTCTGGACTCGGGATGAGTGATTTCCGCCCTACCTGTTATAAATAATCTTCAAAATTTCAAGTGGCTTTTATTCAATATTTTTCACGGAGTGTACCTTTGCATTGATCTCATGATTTAACTGTTGACTGATGAAACGTTTGCTTTCCATGATAATATTGCATTAACAAAATTTAATTCGTCCAGGTAGGGCTCAATTTCGTCAGCCTAGTGACGCGAAAAACATAGCTAGCCTATGCTAAAAATGATAACTGGCAACTCCTCTCAGGTTTCTTCAGTAGTTTAGTTGCCTGCGGAAGTGAACGTTGTAGCATTGTGTTGTGTATTTTCTGTGTATAGTGTAACTAGTGTATTATAACTATCTTATATTTTTGTGTTCAAACAGCTCTACATTTACCCATAATGGAGAAGGATGTTGTGTTAGATTTAAAAGAAAAACCATTTGGGCAGAGAAATATTGCGGAAAAGCGAGAAATTATCAAATTAGGCCGACCCACTCCTTCACTGAAAACTAAAATAGGCCATCGTACTTTTCAAATCAAGTGGTATGAACAGATTGATTGGCTGTGTGCAAGTGCCTCTAATGAGAAACTATACTGTTGGCCATGTTTGCTTTTTCAACCGAAACCAAATCAATCGTGGACAGATGGTGGTTACAGCAATTATAAAAATATTCTAAGTGACTGCAAACATCATAGTAAATCTTTGAGTCATTTGCATAATTACAAATGTCTAAAAACCTTTGGACAGTTTGATATTGAAACTGCTCTTAGTGAGACTGCAAAACTTGAAAAAGAACGGTATAACAAATCAGTTGAAGAAAATAGACAATATTTAAAACAGTTAACAAATGCCGTATTATATCTTTGTAAACAAGAACTGCCATTGCGTGGCCATGATGAAGGAAAAGATAGCCGTAATAAAGGTAATTATCGAGAGCTGTTGCATTGCTTTGCTGAAATAGATAGTGTTTTTGCATCTAGACTTTCCACGAAAGAAGGATCGAAGCATTTTTCAGGAGTTTCAAGTACAATACAAAATGATATAATATCTGCAATAGATAGTGTCATAGCTGATGCAATTCTTACTGAAGTTGAAAAAGTTCCTTTTTTCTCAGTACAAGCAGATGAAACTACAGATTGTGCAATGCATGCCCAACTCTCAATTATAATTAGATATGTGTCTGAATGCGAAATAAATGAAAGATTTTTAGGATTCTTTGACGTAAGTGATGATAAAAGTGCTTCAAGGTTGGCTGATATGATAGAAAATGTGTTGAACTCCTTTAGTGAAGCTAAAACTAAATTGGTTAGCCAAACGTACGATGGAGCAGCTGTGATGGCAGGTGAGCTAAACGGGGTGCAAAGAAAATTGAAGGAGAAAGGATTTAAATACGGCCATTTTATTCACTGCTATGCTCATAAGCTTAACTTAGTTTTGAGTAAAAAGTGCTGAGAAAGTGAATGGGGTTAAAATGTTTTTTTTCTCGTTTACGCTCTTTTAGTAAATTTACATCTTCGAGTACAAAACGGAAGTGTGTCTTTCGAGATTTTAATATCAGCATTCCATCACTGTGTGAAACAAGATGGTGCTATAGATCTAGAACTGTGTCATCCATAAAACAGATGCTTGAAAACTTGAAAAGTGCATTTCAACATATTTTAGACAATAATGAAAGGTGGGATGAAGATACTCTAAGTGAAACTGACAATCTGCTGGCAAAATTGAATGACTTCACTTTTATGTTTTTCATAAATTGTTTTCATAACATATTATCCCAAGCTGGAAAACTCTTTGATGTTCTGCAGTGTAAGCAGCTTGACATGAAGTTGGGCCAGGATAAAATAAATGACTTTATTCAATTTGTCGAAAATCATCGTAACGATGAACATTATGAAAAAATCGTTCAAGAAACAATGGGCGACATTGCACAACCAGATGACTCGGGGCCTCCTCCCAGGAAAAGAGTCAGGGGAAGACAAATGAACTATAAAGCGACGTATTTCGAAATAATTGACAACATTTTAGTGTCGTTAAGAGAGCGATTTGCTTGCATTCAGGAATTCACATTTTTTGAATTACTTGATGTGAACAAGTTTGAAATGTTTGCTCATTCATTTCCTATGCAACATGTAAACGCTTTACAAAGTAAATACCCAGATATCTTTGATTGCAAATCCTTGGTGAACGAACTGAAATATATGTATAATGACAGTGACTTTAAAAAATGCAAGTCAGTCAATGTCATTTTAGAGTTAATTCATAAACTGGATTTGTTGTCTGCTATGTCTGAAAGTGTTAAGCTAATTCAACTTTTGCTGACCATCCCTGTAACTTCAGTTGCCAATGAAAGAAGTTTCTCAACCTTAGACAGAATTCGATCATATTTGCGATGCACAATGGCTCAAGAACGGCTGTCATCCCTGGCTCGCATTTCGATCGAAAAACAAATACTGAATGACTTGGAAAGCAAAAAGAAGCTACACGACAAGATTTTACAGGAATTTGCTATAAAACCAAGACGCTTGGAATTTATGTTTAAATAAAGTAAGTTCATGGTTTATTTTTTATTAAATTATGTAAATATTTTATTTATGATTCATTGCATGTATACCGTATATTTCTGTTCATGCTGGTTCTTTAAATTGTTTTGGTAAAAATTTGTACTGAGCCCGAGTAACATTGATAAGCTAGAGTCGCCACTGATATATATATATATATATATATATATGCTTTCAAAAAATGTTTACTCTAGAATAATACCTTTATATACGCATAATACATATTACAACGTCCTCAGTGAACCAAACGTTTGTCGTGGTTAATTTATTGAAGGGCCCATTCCTTCATTATATTTCGTTATTTTCTTTACTTTCTATTCATTTTCTCTTTATCCTTCATCATTCTCTTTACACTCGCTTCGCTGTACTTTATAAATACGGGTAGCACGTGAGCCGGTGGAGGCCATTATAATTGGAACAATGCAAGGGAGACCGGGGTATTAATTATACTCTTCATTAACACTTTACTCTTTTATTTATACCAAAACTTTTAGATAAACGGGGTAATGCGAGGGGGGGGGGGGTAACTTTAACATTTTAACCGGAGAGAGAGAGGTAATACTATTTTAAATTTACAACTACATCGTAACACGCAAAAACACCTTACTAAGCTCAAGGCCGTCCGATGACTGAAGGGCATTTCTGCCCAGCCTCTAGACCATGTTCGGGCGTTGCCAACTAGTAGAGCCAAACAATTATTTAACGTAATTACATTTTTATTAAATATTATTATCTTCTTTATTAAACAAACATTATTAAATTCTTATAAACAAACATTTTAATTCTTAATTAGCCATTACTACACAGTAGATAATGCGAATATTAGTTACGTATAACAACAATTATTTCACTTCCAAAAATAAAGGTTAATATAAAATAATACCATTATACACGTATAAATAATACATATGTAGAGGACCGACGAGAAATAGACTAACAAATAGACAAACAAATTTTTTCTTCCACGCCATCATCAAACATTCTTAGAAGACACGCGTGGTCAAGGAATCAAACAATGAAAATGTCTGTTTTGTCCCAAAAGGCCCGCGAAAGCAAGCCCTTAACAACTAAAGGACGCGTAGAAGGCGTCTCAAGATATGGCGGGAAAGTCCGCTTCACAGAGGTTATATAAGCGAGATTCCACTGATACACATTCTCGCTCGCTCGCTCACTTCTCGCTTGCATTTCTCGTCACGTGTCACGTTTCTCCTACGTCAGTAGCACAACTTGTCACATCAACCGCCCTCCGGCTTCCCGCCGGAGGAGCGGCCTGCTTTTCCTTCAAGGCTTTCGATCTATCGTCAAGTAAGACCTTCCGCAGTCAGCCTGCAGAAGCACTTCTTCGAAGCCCAGCGCCGTTTCGACTTAAGCCGGCTTCAGTCGCTCAAGCATCATCTCAACTCTACACGAAGCAACACTTGAAGTAAGCTATAAATCCTTCCTGCAACAAACAACACTACCGCAGTAGGCGTTTCCATTGGTCTCTTCACCACACCTCAACCGGTTACCAATCATCCTCGAGAGCACCGGCAAAGTTCAACACGCTACGAGAAAACATCCTCAAGAAGGATACAGTACGTGAATCTTCTACGAAGCTACAAGCCCAAATCACTTCACATTGGTTCAGCCTTCGCCGCTTTACGAAAAGCGGCCGTCAACGAGAATCCAATAGGCCCGTTAACACTTCACCGTGAAGACCTCGACTTGCGGAACAACTGAGGGTCAATTTCACTTTCAAGCTCCCACTCTTCGAGAACGATCTCAACGTGCATAACAACGGACGGCAACGACACCTCGGGCCTACAGTTCAATAGGTCAACCTCCAAGTAACTCATCAACCTAGAAGTATCATCACCGTGTTGGTAAGCTCTGTCTCTTTTCGTAAACAATAACGCAAAGCCTACATCAGTGTACCGCAGAAGCGTAGGCTATAAACGCAGTGTTTTACAAATCGTTCAAACTAACTCGTTGAAACGCGGTAGGCCTATTTCCTAATCCAAGTGTCATTCCAATACCGTAATCGTATACTGTATAATCCTGCTATCATTACTAGGCCCATTCAATGTTCCATTTATGCGTAACTCTAGCCTACCTAAATGAAGGTCTAATCTATTTACAGTGTACTAAACGCACATGCATTCTTTGTCATTACTAGGCTCATTCAATGTTCCATTTTGCATGCCATTACCTTACCATAAATGAATGTATTACTTGCCAATTAAGCTCTTAACCATTTCTCTTATTGGCTAAGCTCCATGTCATCTTAGCATAATATAAAGGCTGTTAAATAATTTTTATTCACTATAATTACTACCAATCATTCGTTATTCACTGTGAACAAATAAGAGATTTATTTCCTTAATTAAATAAAAAATAACAAGGTGCCTTTCATAACCTTAACAATATTTGCTTGGGTGTAATCCAAGCTGGTGACCTCGAAGCAATTCGTATCACTCAGAAATATTATGGTAGGCCTACTCCATTAGCCACCTTCAACCGGTGATACTGTAGAACATCATAAATTGTTAACCCAGCCTGTCATTATAACAAACAATCACTGCATCAATTAATCACTAGCATTAAATTAATCAGCATTACCTCATTCGG
>JAJOZX010007467.1:137500-147500 GCA_023014485.1 Bathynomus jamesi | reverse complement strand
ATTCAATCCGACGTGAAAGCAACGAGTCTTTTGTTTATATTGAGGTTCTGAATGTAGTAGGCTAGGTGTAAGCTGTAACCCTAGATCCTGTCCCAAAGCTGGATCCTATCTGCTTTGCAGATAGCTGGTGAGGGAAGTTATATTTTTGGGACCTGTTTGCCCCCGTTGCCCACGTCGGACTAACATCATGAAAAAGAAAAAACTATAGTACTTGTCATTTATCATTACTTACTCGAACTATAGTAGATGTAATTTACCAGAAGAGTTCCTTGTTTCATGCACGGTCTGTGTTTAACATACAAGTTTCTCAGGGGACCATTCTGAGTGTGTGTGTGTATATATATATATATATATATATATGAAAATTATTTCACGAAAGTAACACGTGAAAAATATTTATGATGAATAAAACCACGAAGGAAAGGAAACACAAAATGGTGCTCAAGCGCTTTCGTCTAATGACATCCTCAGGAACACTGAAGTACATAAAAGGGTAACAGCCTATATATAGGTTACAGAAAGAAAAAAAAAGAGAAAAATAAATAACATACATACATACATACACACACACACATATATACATACATATCTATATATACATATACATACATACATACATATATATATATATATATATATATATATATATGCAATAAACAGAGAAGTAAAAATAAAAATTAAAAATTAAAAATTAAAGGATTATCCGTGAGGCGTACAAATTTGTAAGGAATAATATCGATAAAATCGATATTATTCCTTACAAATTTGTACGCCTCACGGATAATCCTTTAATTTTTAATTTTTATTTTTACTTCTCTGTTTATTGCATATATATATATATATATATGTATGTATGTATATGTATATATAGATATGTATGTATATATGTGTGTGTGTGTATGTATGTATGTTATTTATTTTTCTCTTTTTTTTTCTTTCTGTAACCTACTGTATATATAGGCTGTTACCCTTTTATGTACTTCAGTGTTCCTGAGGATGTCATTAGACGAAAGCGCTTGAGCACCATTTTGTGTTTCCTTTCCTTCGTGGTTTTTTCATTATATATATATATATATATATATATATATATATATATATATATATATATATATATATATATTAGTGGTGGACCGGATGTCAGTTTTTCAACATCTGCGGATGCGGATTTTTTATTTCAATATCCGCGGATGCGGATATTTAGTTAATCTATCAATATAGAATTATGAATATATGACAATTTTTCAAATTTCGTGATATTACTATTATGGCAGGCAATGCATAAGAATTAAAATTAATATTAATGTTTTCATTATGATAAAAATAATAACTTTCTCAAGAGTTTCAGCCACAGAAAATTCAATGAAACAAGTTTCATTTAATTTTCTGCGTTACCAGGTCTTTATATTTTCAGGTTTATATATTTGTTTGTTCATTAATAATTAATACTTTACATGAAATGTGCATGACTGGGCCTTATAAGCTACTTTAATTTTAAATTGCATAATTTATTAGAGGTAATATCCACATAACATCCGCAGTCAGAGGTGCGGATGCTAAAAATGATGCGGATATCCGGTCCACCACTAAAATATATATATATATATATATCGAAACCTATGGTAAAATTACTGAATACCCGGTTAGGTTCATTGAATGCCAGGTTAGGTCATCTGTACGCCTTTGACGATTGGTTAGGTTAAGTCGTGATATTTTCGTTAGCTTTAACGAAAATATCACGACTTAACCTAACCAATCGTCATGAGCGTACAATTAATCTAACTGGGCATTCAATTAACCTAACAGGGCATATATATATATATATATATATATATATATATATATATATATATATATATATATATATATATATAGTCATGCGGTTTGCTTCTACAAAGCTTCAATTTAATATTTAGGAGAAATCCAATGACAAGGAGGAATGTAAATGCCATGAAAAGAAGTCTTCTTTAATGCGCAACGTTTCGAGCAATACGCTCATCATCAGGCTAGATAATAACAATATGAAATTAGAATCAATAAATAAATGTGAACAAGACAAAATAATTTCTAAAAAACCTATTCATTAAAAGCAAATTTTAAAAAGACTAAAAGAAGAGGGTTAAATTCAAAGTTATAAAAATTTACATATAAAATTACAAGAAATTTAAAAGCTATTTTTAAATTACATATAGTAAATTTGAAATTAGTACACTGGAATAATTAACACTAATACAATGGAATAATTAACACTACGAACCTTTCAATGCTGGTTCCGAGGCACGAGTAATTTAAAACAAAACAAAACAGGAAACAAGCTATGGGTTGGGCGGTTGGAGTTATAAGTTAGGGGAAGGGGGGATTATAAAAAATTGGGGAGGGGGGATTATAAAAAATTGGGGAGGGGGGATTATAAAAAATTTAGAGGGACAGCTGAGGAATCCACGTTTAGAGAAGGGGTCAATGTTTTAATATAAAGAGATTCCAAAATTCTAAGTGAGTTAGGACAAGAATTACAACCGAGAATTTTAAAATTATCTAAAGTGACATCAGTTTTACATTTTATACTGTGTTCCCGAATACTGGAGGCTTCTTTTTTATTTAAAATTTTACCTGTTCGGCAACTTATTCCCATATGCGAATAAAATCTAGTCCTGAGGGAGCGCACGGTGTTGCCAATGTAAGTACTAAGGAGACACCTTTATTTATTGATTCTAATTTCATATTGTTATTATCTAGCCTGATGATGAGCGTATTGCTCGAAACGTTGCGCATTAAAGAAGACTTTTCATGGCATTTACATTCCTCCTTGTCATTGGATTTCTCCTAAATATTAAATTGAAGCTTTGTAGAAGCAAACCGCATGACTATATATACTCAAGGTATGGACAAGATGGCCTTAGGGCTTATCGCCATGTTTGGAAGACTTCACGAAAGCTTCTCAAGTCAAAACTCGATTGTTATTTTCTTGAAATGTGTCGTACCTGCAGGGTTTTCCCGAAATTCGTTTACTTCAAACTTTATCGTGACAATCTATATGACTCTGAATTTTATCAATCTTCCCTGGAATATTTATTAAATAATGAAATTAATTATAAAATCAAAATTTCAGACTCGCATAATAAGTCGCTTGAGCATCATATAATTACCCTTAAAAATATCCTTTCGTTGTTGGATTATTTATTAATAATTTCTCTTGTACAACGTGAACTTGAAAAGTTTCATTCTACCATTTCTGAAACTCATGAACGTAAGTTAAAGGCCCTGGGCCTGAATTCACCTAATTTTTTCAATTCTGATAAAGTAATTTCGAATTTTTCTAGTTACACCCTATCCCCTCGGGAAAGGTTTTTACTCTCACTTGGCTTGCAATTTAAGCTTCCGTTATTTCAAATATATAAGCTTTTTCTCAGCGAAGGATCGAACTCCTGATTCGTTGCGTAGCGGTGTTGTATATTTATTTACCTGCCCAAGGTGTCTCCTTGGTACTTACATTGGCAGCACCGTGCGCTCCCTCAGGACTAGATTTTATTCGCATATGGGAATAAGTTGCCGAACAGGTAAAATTTTAAATAAAAAAAGCCTCCAGTATTCGGGAACACAGTATAAAATGTAAAACTGATGTCACTTTAGATAATTTTAAAATTCTCGGTTGTAATTCTTGTCCTAACTCACTTAGAATTTTGGAATCTCTTTATATTAAAACATTGACCCCTTCTCTAAACGTGGATTCCTCAGCTGTCCCTCTAAATTTTTTATAATCCCCCCTTCCCCTAACTTATAACTCCAACCGCCCAACCCATAGCTTGTTTCGTGTTTTGTTTTGTTTTAAATTACTCGTGCCTCGGAACCAGCATTGAAAGGTTCGTAGTGTTAATTATTCCATTGTATTAGTGTTAATTATTCCAGTGTACTAATTTCAAATTTACTATATGTAATTTAAAAATAGCTTTTAAATTTCTTGTAATTTTATATGTAAATTTTTATAACTGAATTTAACCCTCTTCTTTTAGTCTTTTTAAAATTTGCTTTTAATGAATAGGTTTTTTAGAAATTATTTTGTCTTGTTCACATTTATTTATTGATTCTAATTTCATATTGTTATTATCTAGCCTGATGATGAGCGTATTGCTCGAAACGTTGCGCATTAAAGAAGACTTTTCATGGCATTTACATTCCTCCTTGTCATTGGATTTCTCCTAAATATTATATATATATATATATATTATATATATATATATATATATATATATATATTATATATATATATCAGGTCATCCCATAAGTAATGTCGTTTTTTAGATCGGAATTTGAAGGACAAAAAAAAAACTCGACTGAAACGTTTTAATCTAGTATATATTTTCCATCGGAATCAATGAGACACTGCCAACGTCCTACAAGCTTTTCAATACCATGTTTATAAAATTCAGGCGGTTTTGAGGTAAAAAAAACGTACAAAGACTGGTGTGCAGTTCATCTAAAGAAGTATACTGTTTCTCGTCAAGATAGTTTTGCAGACTCCTGAAGAGATGATAATCTGAAGGCGCAAGGTCTGGGGAATATGCAAGATGTGGACGTTTTTCTCACCCAACCAAGCTCCTCAATTTTTGCAGAAGTGATCCGAGCGGTATGAAGACGTGCGTTGTCGTGGTGGAGCACGATTCCTTTCCGATTAACCAAAGGTGGTCTCTCTTCTTTTAGTGCAGTGTTCAATCGATCCAGTTGTTGACAGTAGACTTGAGCGGTGATTGTTTGGTTGTGTGGTAAGGTTTCAAAGTGTATTACACCAACTTTATCCTACCAAACACTAAGCAACACCTTCCGAGGGTGAAGATTTGGTTTTGGCTGTGGTGTCGCTGGTTCTCCGGCACAAACCCACTGTCGACGGCGTTTAACATTCTGGTACAGTATCCACTTTTCATCACCAGTCACTAAACGGTGCAAAAACGGATCTTGGAGTTCACGGGAATGAAGAGCTGTGCTAATGTTTACCCGCACCCTCAGATTGTCGACCGACAATTCATGTGGCACCCATTTTCCTAACTTAGGCACTTTCCCCGAGTTATTGCAAATGTCGATGGATGGTGGACGGGGATGAAATGAGTTTCTGGGCTAATTCTTCGACAGTTGTTGAACAGTCTTCTTCAAGTGCGGCTAACAGCAGGTCATCATCAAACTCAGCAGGGCGTCCAGAGCGTGCTGCATCTGTCAAACAGCAGTTACCATTCCTAAACTTTTGAAACCATCTTTGACATTTCCTCACATGCAGAATATCTTTGCCATAAACGTCCTGAATGTTTCGCGTTACTTCAGTAGCACTATTCCCTTTTTTGAACTCATAAAGCATTGTATGCCTGATATGCTCTTCTGATACCGCCATGTTTATGAGGGGTTCACCTAAAGCAAAACACACGTCTTCACTGGTCAAGGTCTGTAAAGTATGTAGCGAAACAAGATAGATCTCCTCTTAGATATAACCTTCGGAAAATTTACGCTTAAACCGAGTAGGACTAGTTTAAACTCAATCTATCGTAAAAAACGACATTACCTATGGGATGACCTTATATATATATATATATATATATATATATATATATATATATATATATATATATATATATATTATATATATATATATATATATATACAGGGTGGGCCGTAAGTTTCCATACATAGGAAAAATAAACATTTTTTTTGGACAACCATTTTTATTTTATAATATGCTCTACATGGTTGCCATTGTTTTGAAAACACATTTCAATACGTGTTCCCCACTGTTGATGAACACGCATTAGCACAGTTGACGTTATGCTTGTAATGGCGTTGGTGATACGTTCCTTTAGATGATTTATGTCTCGTATCTTTTCCTGATACACCATGGCCTTCAAGTGCCCCCAAAGATAGAAATCAAGGGGGGTGAGATCTGGGGATCTGGGAGGCCACTCCACAGGACCACGCCGACCAATCCAAGCATCCGGAAACTGCTGATCCAAATACCGACGCACGTGAAGACCATAATGAGGTGGAGCTCCATCTTGCTGGAAGTAAACTGGGAAGTTACCTTCCTCGTTTAGCAGGGATGGGAAAATCTCTTCTTGCAACATGTTAAGATACCTTTCGGCATTAAGATTTCCACTGACAAAAATTGGTCCAATAATTCTGTCACCCCATATCCCGGCCCACACCATCACTTTACCGGCACCTTGCATCTTCGTCGGACTCAGCCAGTTAGGGTTAGCATTACTCCAATAACGTATGTTTTGCCGATTAACCTCTCCATTGACGTAAAAATTTGCTTCATCAGTAAACAAGATCTTAGTTGAAAAGTTTGCATCCTCGTTCACTTTGGTTAATGCCCATTCACAGAATTCCATCCGTCTATCCGGGTCGTCTTCACTCAAATGCTGTGCCATATGCAATTTGTATGGATGCCATTTGTTTGCTTTCAAAATGCGCCTGATACTCGATCTGCTGACACCACTTTCTGCAGACAACCGTCGTGTACTTTTTCTGGGACTCCGTGTAAGCGATGTAAGTATCGTAGCTGTTGTGTTTTCATCGGTGGCTGTACGTCTTGGACCACTTCGCGGTTGATCTGCAACATTTCCAGTTTTCTGAAACTTGTTAATAAGTTTTGCCACAGTGTCGTGTGTGATGTTCGTTCCATGTTGTCTGTTAAAGTTCATTGCAACCATGCGACTGCTTCCCGACCCAGCCATCAGTATGATTTCAATTCGTTGCTCTTTCGTCAAACGCATATTCTTAGGGTATCTGAAACATAAAAACAAACGTTTAAATTTTCCTATGTATGGAAACTTACGGCCCACCCTATATATATATATATACAGGGCGTCCCAAAAAAATGTATCGTAAAAAACGACATTACCTATGGGATGACCTTATATATATATTATATATACAGGGCGTCCCAAAAAAATGTACACACACTTTAACAGCTGATAGCTCAATTGATGTTTCTTTCTTTCCAAGTTAAACCCATTAGAATTAATAATGGCAGTCAGACTAAGCTTTGAACAAAGGAAATTCATTCTAAAATGCTACTGGAAGTGTGAAAACGCAGTTGAAGTGCAAAGACATTTTAGGAGGGAGTTTCAAACAGATCCACCAACGCGATTTACCATCACTCGAATTAGAGATAAGTTTGAAGCCGATGGAACTGTTCAGAATGTCCACAAGAAGCGTTCCGGAAGACCACGGACATCGACAAGCCCCACAAAGCAAGAAAGAGTACTGGAAACGTATCACCAAAGTCCAAGAAAATCTGTGCGGCAAGCGAGTCGTGAGGTAGGAATTTCAGAATCGTCTGTCCAACGCATTTTGAAGCGCTGTCAATGGAAAAGTTACATTCCAAGATTAGTCCATGCTATTAATGAAGATGATCCGGACCGAAGAGTGGAGTATTGCGAGTGGTACTTGGCACGATGTGGATGTGAATTGGACGAAGGGGTTTCGTAGAATACCCTCCGCGTTCACCAGACCTCACACCACTAGACGTTTTTTTATGGGGATACTTAAAAGACAAAGTCTACGCTATAAAACCTGCAACAGTCGCTGAATTGAGAGCAGCCATTGAACGAGAATGCACACAAATACCAAACGAAATGTTTCGTGATGTTTGCGATTCCATTGCTTCGCGTTATCAGCAGTGCCTGGACCAGAACGGACGTCAGTTTGAAAACAGGCGTTGACAAAACAATTAAATAATGTCTGTAGATTCTATTACATTTTGAAAATGGAATGTATTTTAATAAACACTGCCTTTATAAGTATTTAAAGTGTGTATACATTTTTTTGGGACGCCATGTATATATATATATATATATATACACACAGGGGTTAGACAAAATAATATGAACACCCGCCGATTTCACCGGTTATCTTTACGGACTGCTCAGACACACAGTAAACGGTCAAATGACTGTCAAACCTATTTAAATGCGTAACAGAGTGTATACGTCATGTTATAACCCTCACGTTGTTTTTACAGATCTGAGTGAATTATGAATTAGCAGTTATGAAAGACCTGTCAGACTTCCAAAGAGGGCAAATTGTCGGAGCGCGGATGGCTGGTGCATCGGTGACGAAAACCGCTCAGATGTTCAATGTATCCAGAGGAACTGTCTCTATGGTCATGTCTGCATACCAAAACCATGGAAAGACAAGCACCGACAAATGCAATAGTGGACGCAAGAAGAAGCTGTGTGATCGAGACCGCCGGGTGCTAAAGCGCATTGTGACAAAGAACCATAAGACCACAGCTCCAAAAGTGACTGCAGAGCTTAACCAGCATCTTGCAAGCCCGGTATCGACCAGAACTGTACGTCGCGAGCTCCATGGAGCTGGATACCATGGGAGGGCTGCAATTGCCAAACCCTTCCTTTTGCACATCAACATTGAGCGGCGCAGAAAATGGTGTAATGACCATAAGAATTGGTCAATGGACCGGTGGAAGAATGTAGTCTACTCCGACGAATCCTCCTTTACGCTATTTCCATGTTCCGGTCGAGTTTACGTCTGGAGACAGCCTAAAGATGCTTATGACCCCGACTGCCTGACCCCAACCGTTAAGCATGGAGGCGGATCTGTGATGGTTTGGGCAGCAATATCGTGGAATACTCTTGGCCCAGCAGGGTTTGCTCGAAGAATGGTTCAGGATTCCTCTAGCCACTGTCCAAAAGTTGTATGATTCAATTCCCCGACGCATTGCAGCTGTTATTGCCGCTAAAGGAGGACCAACTCCATATTAAGAATAAAAACCGCCATTTATCCATGTGTTCATATTATTTTGTCCAACCCCTATATATATATATATATATATATATATATATATATATATATATATATATATATATGAAAAGAAGGATCAACACAACGGCAAACATTTTCATTATTTGTACGTCAGACGTTTCGACAAATCTTTTGTCATCATCAGTGAGTTAAGTCTTAAAACCTTAAAACAAAAATTGAAAAGTGAAATTACATCAATACAATATTAAAACCATTAAAATTAAAACCTTAAAGCAAAATGAAAATTGCATCAATACAAAATTAAAATCATTTAAATTTCATCACTATAAAACTAAAATTAAATTAAATTTCATCACTATAAAAACTAAAATTAAATTACCTCAATAGGTAAATACACAATTGTGTATTTACCTATTGAGGTAATTTAATTTTAGTTTTTATAGTGATGAAATTTAAATGATTTTAATTTTGTATTGATGCAATTTTCATTTTGCTTTAAGGTTTTAATTTTAATGGTTTTAATATTGTATTGATGTAATTTTCACTTTTCAATTTTTGTTTTAAGGTTTTAAGACTTAACTCACTGATGATGACAAAAGATTTGTCGAAACGTCTGACGTACAAATAAATGAAAATGTTTGCCGTTGTGTTGATCCTTCTTTTCATCTGTAAGCTCCGTTTCCCTAAGGAGAAGTCAATAGCTTTGATATAGATATATATATATATATATATATATATATATCGTAAAGAACGACGCTTGTATAGGAGATATTCCGCGCAAGACGAGAAAGAGAAAACAACAAATGAAAAAATGAAGTACCACCTGGGAATCGAACCCGGGATCTTCCGATTGCCGGTCAGACGCGATAACCACTACACCATGGACTTCACTCTTCAAATGCCGTAATTCCTCTACATACTCGCAGAAACCAATGCCCCAAGGGGGCACCTCTGCGAGTATGTAGAGGAATTACGGCATTTGGAAGAGTGAAGTCCATGGTGTAGTGGTTATCGCGTCTGACCGGCAATCGGAAGATCCCGGGTTCGATTCCCAGGTGGTACTTCATTTTTTCATTTTTGTTTTCTCTTTCTCGTCTTGCGCGGAATATCTCCTATACAAGCGTCGTTCTTTACGTTATTTATACTGCGTGTTCTTTGCAGTTGAATGTATATAATATATATATATATATATATTATATATATTATATATATATATATATAATAGTTCAACATCCAC